>CANTUT010002015.1:7500-15000 GCA_947687605.1 Reutealis trisperma
CCCCCCGTGCGCTCGCCGTCCGCCAACACAATAGGCTACCACTGTGCCTCCACGGCCAATGGAGGTCAATCTCACATTGCCGACAGAGGTTAACCGACAGGCGACGGGCCCGTTCTCCCCCCCGTGCGCTCGCCGTCCGCCAACACAATAGGCTACCGCTGTGCCTCCACGGCCAATGGAGGTTAATCTCACATTGCCGACAGAGGTTAACCGACAGGCGACGGGCCCGTTCTCCCCCGGCCTTTCAGCACGAAATGTGATTTCCTTTCATTTTTTCGGGCATTCTCGGTTGCTAGCATTGGTGGCGTGGTTGGTTGTTGCAACCGAATGCAAATTGGCTACGACTTTCCCAGCACTTCCCGCAAGCCAGCGGAACGGGCCCATCGTGCCTCCCCCGGCCGATCGGCTCGGAAGTTGATTTGCTTTCGTTTTTGCGGGCATTTTCGGCTGCTATCATTGGTGGCGTGCTTGTTCGCTGCAACCGGATGCCAATTGGCTGCGACTTGCCTAGCACTTCCGGCAAGCCAGCGCAACGGGCCCGTCGTCCCTCCCCCGGCCGGTCGGCTGGAAATTTGATTTGCTTTCACTTTTGCTGGCGTTTTCGGTTGCCAGCATTGGTGGCGTGCTTGTTTGCTGCAACCGAATGCGAATTGGCTACGACTTGCCCAGCACTTCCGATAAACCAGCGCAACGGGCCCGTCGTGCCTCCCCCGGCTCGATCGGCTCAGAAGGTGATTTCCTATAATTTTTGCGGGCATTTCAGGTTGCCAGCATTGGTGGCGTGGTTGTCTGCTGCAACCGAATGCAAATTGGCTACCACTTGCCTAGCACTTCCGGCAAGCCAACGCAACGGGCCCGTCGTCCCTCCCCGGCCGATCGGCTCGAAATGTGATTTCCTTTCATTTTTGCAGGCGTTTTCAGCTGCTAGCATTGGTGGCCTACTTGTTTGTTGCAACCAAAAACAAATTGCCTACCAATTGCCCACCACTTTCGGCACGACCACGCCACGGGCCCGTTCGTCCCTCCCTCCACCGATCGGCTCGAAGGACGGTGTTTTTTTTGTTCATGCGTGTGTTTTCGGCTGTTAACATTCATGGCATGTTTGTTTATTGCAATAAAAAACAAATTGGCCACCACTTGCCCGCCGCTTTCGTCAAGCCTACGCCACGGGCCCGTTCGGCCAACTCAACGGGCCCGTTGTCCCTCCCTCCGCCCGTTCTCCCCCCATCCGCCTTTGCACTAAGAGGATAGGCATCCGTTCTCCAACCTATGTGCTGGCAGCGCAACGGGCACATGCTGCCAGCGCAACGGGCCCATCATCCCTCCCTCGGCCGATAGGCTCGAAATGCGATTTCCTTTCATTTTTGCCAGCATTTTCGGTTGCTCGCATCGGTGGCATGCTTGTTCTTTGCAACCGAATGCAAATTGGCTATCACTTGCCTGGCACTTCCAGCAAGCCTACAGCACGGGGCCGTCGTGCCTCCCTCGGCCAATCGACTCAAAAGGTGATTTCCTTTGGTTTTTGCAAGCGTTTTCGATTGCTAGCATTGGTGGCGTGGGTTTGTGCCTTATTGCCCTTCATTCGCTAATTGGGATGGATATGCATGCCTTGACCGTCGTTCATTTGCCAACCGCATGCTAATAGTCGTTAGCCCATCTGGCATGACTAGTCCTTAATTACCATTTACCCAACTAAGTGCTAATTAATGTTAACCCATTCGGTATGACTATGCCCTTCATCGCCTTCCATTAGCCGAGCAACTAATGCTGGCCTATAATAAGGTAGCAAATGACCAAAGTTCCAAAAACTATTGCCATTGCACGACCATAGTAAGATGGTCATCGTAGATATCATATGATATTAATGGTGAAGAGAAAAAAAAAATGGCGTTAGTGGTATTTGAACCCAAGACCAATCAATAAAATTAAAAACCATTCAATCTACCAATTAATTTTTGTTATGCTCTCTACTGATATATTATATGTATCATTTTATCATATAATGTCAACATAGCCGTCAATTAATGCACAAATCCATTCTTCTTAATGGGAAGGTTATCCCCTTCAGTGGAAATTAGAAAATGATTTCTCTAACCTCAAGAAAATATTGTCGAAAGTTGTCAAAAATCCAAAAACCTTAGATTTAGGCCAAAATAAAATGTTTTTGGGGGCCAAAACGGGACCAAACCGCCCTTTTGTTTTTGCAGGCATTTTCGATTGCTAGCATTGGTGGCGTGGTTGGTTGTTGCAACCGAATGCAAATTGGCTACGACTTGCCCAGCACTTCCGACAGGCCAACGCAACGGGCCCGTCGTGCCTCCCCCGGCCGATCGGCTCGAAGGTGATTTCCTGTAATTTTTGCGGGCATTTTTAGGTTGCTAGCATTGGTGGCGTGGTTGTCTGCTGCAACCGGATGCAAATTGGCTACCACTTGCCTAGCACTTCCGGCAAGCCAGCGAGACGGGCCCGTCGTGCTTCCCCCGGGCCGATCGCGCTCGAAATGTGATTTCCTTTCACTTTTGCAGGCATTTTTGGCTGCTAGCATTGGTGGGCCTACTTGTTTGTTGCAACCAAAAACAAATTGGCCTACCAATTGCCCACCACTTTCGGCACGACCACGCCACGGGCCCGTTCGTCCCTCCCTCCACCGATCGGCTCGAAGGACGGTGTCTTTTTTGATCATGCGTGTGTTTTCGGCTGTTAACATTCATGGCATGTTTGTTTATTGCAATAAAAAACAAATTGGCCACCACTTGCCCGCCACTTTCGTCAAGCCTACGCCACGGGCCCGTTCGGCCACCGCAACGGGCCCGTTGTCCCTCCCTCCGCCCGTTCTCCCCCCATCCGCCTTTGCACTGAGAAGATGATGAGCCATTTTGTTTGTTGGATTGTCCCAAACATGTGTGCAAAAAATTGGACCCAAATTCCTTAGAGATAAAATTTTATGGGGTACTCTCCTCCTCGCACCTAGTGCTTTTCTCCTCCTCGCACAGCCCAGTTTGCACATTTTGCATATATGTAACGGGGGATTGATTTTGTAATTCTTATAAGGGGAAATGTGATAGATTTTGTAATTAGGTCATTTTCACTATGTTATCTTGTAATAAAGGAGGACTCTCCTCCTCGCACCTTATGCTTTCTCCTCCTCGCACAGCCCAGTTTGCTCTTTTAGCATATATAGGGGGGAGTGACTGGTGAGCCAAGTGATTGGGGAGCCAGGCACTGTTGGTTGCTTAGCTCGTTGTAAGGTCCCCCCCTACTTACAATGGGCGCACTGTGGCTTCTATGATGTAATGAATTACAAATCAATGAAATGAGATTGGCTTGATGTTTCCTCATGGGCTGTCCCGTTCTATTACGAATGCTTGGTTGCTAAACTATTGTTATGCTATGTTGTCGCTTTCATGCTATCATTGATAACATTGGCCCGTTATTGATATAAATCTTGCTATGCTTATGCACAGGTAACTGAACATTTGGCTGGCTTGTGATTGTTAGCAAGCGCCGCACGGTCCCAACGGTGTTACAAGAGACTGGGCCCGTGACATTTGGTATCAGAGCAATAACAAACCTTATTATTGTTTGATAGCCATGACGAAAACATCTTCGAGGATGGATGTGTTGGAAAAGCGATTTGATGAACTACTTGAAGCATGGAAAAGTAGTACGTCGAAGGATGGGCAGTCCGTAGAGCTGCCGCCGGCCTTTGGGCACATTGGAACCATGGAAAAACGCATTGAAGCGCTTGAAAAGAAAATTGCTGATTGTGAAGCCACAGTGCTCACTTTATCCCAAGGTGGTGACTCAATTGGTGATGAGAAATTCCACCGTCTCGAAGCCACCATCAAAATTTTGGAAGGCTTAAGGCCTCGCTTGGCAAACTTGGAGGAGCTCACTCCTCGTGTTACTAATCTGGAGGGTTTAGTGCCCCGTACTAATTTTCTGGAGGGTTTAGTGCCCCGTACTAATATTTTGGAGGGTTTAGTGCCCCGTATTGATAACTTGGAGGGTTTAGTGCCCCGTATTAATATTCTGGAGGGTTTAGTGCCCCGTACTGTTATTTTGGAGGGTTTAGTGCCCCGTATTGATAACCTGGAGGGTTTAGTGCCCCGTATGAATATCTTGGAGGGTTTAGTGCCCCGTATAACTGAACTGGAGGGCTTAAGGCCCCGTTTTGCAGATTTGGAAGGTACAATAACCCGCTTGCTGGCGCTAGAGGAGATGCCTAAAGAGCTTGAGGCCTCATACAAAACTTTAGCAGAGGAATTTGACTCTGTGACAGACGATGCTAGAGAGGCAATCGTAGCAGTCCGAAATGAGTTGAAGGAATTGGAGGGCAAGGTCAATTCTCTGACGGTCAATGCAGGGAATTGCGAAGCAGGACCCGAGACAGGAAGGATGAAAATTCCTGAGCCCAAACCCTTTAATGGGATGAGGGATGCAAGGGAAGTAGATAATTTTCTTTTTGATCTTGATAATTATTTTGATGCTATTAACATTTCTTCTGATGTGAGAAAGCTAAAGTTAGCTCCAATGTACTTAACGGATGATGCAAAGGTGTGGTGGCGGACTAAAGCTGATGGGATTCGGAATGGGTTATACACAGTGGAGGCTTGGGATGACTTTAAACGAGAATTAAAATCCCAATTTTATCCGGAGAATGTAGCATACAATGCTCGATGCCAGTTGATGGAACTAAAACATACGGGGTCGGTGAAAGAATATGTTCGAAAATTTCAACGGATCATGTTGGATGTACAAGACATGGGGGAGAATGATAAATTATTTCATTTCATCCATGGGTTAAAACCTGAGGCCAAAACAGAGTTAAGGATGAAAGGCACGAGAGATCTCGCCTCAGCATTAGCCGCAGCAGAAAGTATTGATGACTATTCGGACAGTGCCCAGAAAAGAAAGTATCCATCTTTTGGAAACTTTGATAGAAGGCAAAATAAGTGGCCAAGGCCTTTCAGCAATGAAGGCTTCGGAATGAGATCCTCTTTTAATGGAGGGGATAAAGGAAATTCCAACTCAGGTGGGGTTGAAAATAGAGGCACAATCGGAATTGGAGACAGGAAAGGTTGGAATTTTAGGGAAGGAAATGCGGGATCCAAAACCTCTGGTACATCTAACTCTTTTGTACAACCCCCACGAAACATAAAGTGTTTCCTATGTCGAGGACCTCATAGAGTGGGGGAGTGCCCAAATCGAGCGGCTTTGAATGCTTTGAGGGCCTTACAGGAAGAAGAAAATCATGAGACAGAAGAGGCAAAAGAGTTCGATTCGGAGGAAAATGAACAATCTGCAATGGGGGCAATGAGATTTCTTGGGGCCCTAGAGAGACAAATGGATCAATCAAAGAAACAAAAGGAGAGAGGGCTGATGTATGTCGATATTGTAATAAATGGCAAATCCTCAAGAGCCCTAGTGGATACAGGGGCTACGGATAACTTTGTGGCAGAAACTGAGGCTTCTCGCCTTCGATTAGAAATTCAGAAGGATGTGGGAAAGTTGAAAGCAGTAAACTCAAAAGCGATTGAAACAGTGGGCATGTCTAGGGCAGTGGCTTGTCGACTAGGCCCCTGGACTGGTCAGGTGGACTTTACAGTGGCTCCGATGGATGATTTTGATGTTGTTTTGGGTTTGGATTTCTTAACGAAGTCTAGGGCCATCCCGGTCCCAGCAGCCAATTGTTTGTTGCTAATGGGGGAGCAACCTTGTGTGGTTCCCATATCCATAAGTCCTATCGCGGAGAAAAAGGTACTCTCGGCTCTCCAATTTAAGAAAGGGGTAAAGAGAAGAGAGAGCCAACTTATGCAGTGGTCCCCATCTTAAAAGAACAAGAAGTAGGCTTTGGGTATCCAGAAGACATCAGAGATGTGATGTTAGAATTTGAAGATATAATGCCGGATCAATTACCCAAAGCACTGCCCCCACGTCGAGATGTAGATCACAGTATTGAACTTATTCCTGGAGCAAAGCCGCCAGCTAAAGCTCCCTATAGAATGGCCCCACCGGAACTAGCCGAGTTGCGGAAACAATTGGATGAATTACTAGAAGCGGGATTCATTAGACTCTCAAAAGCTCCTTTTGGCGCCCCAGTGTTGTTCCAAAAGAAGCAAGATGGTAGCTTGAGATTGTGTGTTGATTATCGGGCTCTCAATAAAGTGACAGTACGGAACAAGTACCCAATCCCACTCATCGCAGATCTCTTTGACCAGTTGAGTCAAGCTAAGTACTTCACCAAATTAGATCTTCGATCAGGGTACCATCAAGTTCGAGTTGCGGAGGGGGACGAACCAAAGACCACATGTGTTACTCGATATGGTGCGTTTGAATTTCTTGTTATGCCTTTTGGTTTAACTAATGCTCCTGCTACTTTTTGTACTTTGATGAACCAGGTGTTTCACGAATATCTAGACAAATTTGTGGTGGTTTATTTGGATGACATTGTAGTGTATAGCACTACACTGGAGGAACATCGGGAGCATTTACGATTGGTCTTTGAGAAGCTGAGACAGAATCAACTCTTTGTGAAAAGGGAAAAATGTGCTTTTGCCCAAAAGAGCATAAAATTCTTAGGGCATGTGATCGAACAAGGCCGATTGAAGATGGATCAAGCCAAAGTGAAAGCCATTCAGGAGTGGAGCATACCCACTGGTGTGACTGAACTCCGGTCATTCTTGGGATTGGCAAATTATTACAGGCGATTCATTTCAGGATACTCACAGAGGATATGGCCCCTTACAGAACTTCTGAAGAAGGGACACAGTTGGCAATGGACAAAGGATTGCCAAGAATCCTTTGAAAACTTGAAGCAAGCTATATTGGCGGATCCAGTATTGGTGTTACCGAATATGTCAAAACCCTTCGAAATACATACTGATGCTTCAGATTTTGCTTTGGGTGGAGTATTGATGCAGGAAAAACATCCAATTGCCTTTGAGAGCAGGAAATTTAGTGAGACAGAACGGCGATACACGGCACAAGAGAAGGAATTGTTAGCAGTTATACATTGTCTTCGGGTGTGGAGACACTACATTCTGGGGTCCAAATTTGTGGTAAAGACAGATAATACGGCGGTGAGTCACTTCCTTACGCAGGCCAAATTGACACCCAAGCAAGCCCGATGGCAAGAATACTTGGCAGAATTTGATTTTCACTTCGAGTACAAGCCAGGGGTGACGAATCGAGTGGCAGATGCCCTTAGTAGAAAAGCAGAGTTGGCGGTGCTAAAACAGTTGGCTCAATTGTCGTGCAGTAGCCTAAACTCATCTATGCGCAACCAGATCCGGGAAAACTTAAATAAGGACCCGCAAGCAGTGGCACTTATGAATCTGGTAAAAGCTGGGAAGACAAGACAGTTTTGGCTGGAAGATGGGCTCCTCATGACAAACAAGCAACGGTTGTACGTCCCAAAAGCAGGAAATCTGAGAAAAATATTATTGCAGGAATGTCATGACACCTTGTGGGCAGGACACCCAGGTCGGCATCGGACAC
>CANTUT010002015.1:25000-26860 GCA_947687605.1 Reutealis trisperma
GGCACGACCACGCCACGGGCCCGTTCGTCCCTCCCTCCACCGATCGGCTCGAAGGACGGTGTTTTTTTTGTTCATGCGTGTGTTTTCGGCTGTTAACATTCATGGCATGTTTGTTTATTGCAATAAAAAACAAATTGGCCACCACTTGCCCGCCGCTTTCGTCAAGCCTACGCCACGGGCCCGTTCGGCCAACTCAACGGGCCCGTTGTCCCTCCCTCCGCCCGTTCTCCCCCCATCCGCCTTTGCACTAAGAGGATAGGCATCCGTTCTCCAACCTATGTGCTGGCAGCGCAACGGGCACATGCTGCCAGCGCAACGGGCCCATCATCCCTCCCTCGGCCGATAGGCTCGAAATGCGATTTCCTTTCATTTTTGCCAGCATTTTCGGTTGCTCGCATCGGTGGCATGCTTGTTCTTTGCAACCGAATGCAAATTGGCTATCACTTGCCTGGCACTTCCAGCAAGCCTACAGCACGGGGCCGTCGTGCCTCCCTCGGCCAATCGACTCAAAAGGTGATTTCCTTTGGTTTTTGCAAGCGTTTTCGATTGCTAGCATTGGTGGCGTGGGTTTGTGCCTTATTGCCCTTCATTCGCTAATTGGGATGGATATGCATGCCTTGACCGTCGTTCATTTGCCAACCGCATGCTAATAGTCGTTAGCCCATCTGGCATGACTAGTCCTTAATTACCATTTACCCAACTAAGTGCTAATTAATGTTAACCCATTCGGTATGACTATGCCCTTCATCGCCTTCCATTAGCCGAGCAACTAATGCTGGCCTATAATAAGGTAGCAAATGACCAAAGTTCCAAAAACTATTGCCATTGCACGACCATAGTAAGATGGTCATCGTAGATATCATATGATATTAATGGTGAAGAGAAAAAAAAAATGGCGTTAGTGGTATTTGAACCCAAGACCAATCAATAAAATTAAAATAACTTAACCATTCAATCTACCAATTAATTTTTGTTATGCTCTCTACTGATATATTATATGTATCATTTTATCATATAATGTCAACATAGCCGTCAATTAATGCACAAATCCATTCTTCTTAATGGGAAGGTTATCCCCTTCAGTGGAAATTAGAAAATGATTTCTCTAACCTCAAGAAAATATTGTCGAAAGTTGTCAAAAATCCAAAAACCTTAGATTTAGGCCAAAATAAAATGTTTTTGGGGCCAAAACGGGACCAAACCGCCCTTTTGTTTTTGCAGGCATTTTCGATTGCTAGCATTGGTGGCGTGGTTGGTTGTTGCAACCGAATGCAAATTGGCTACGACTTGCCCAGCACTTCCGACAGGCCAACGCAACGGGCCCGTCGTGCCTCCCCCGGCCGATCGGCTCGGAAGGTGATTTCCTGTAATTTTTGCGGGCATTTTAGGTTGCTAGCATTGGTGGCGTGGTTGTCTGCTGCAACCGGATGCAAATTGGCTACCACTTGCCTAGCACTTCCGGCAAGCCAGCGAGACGGGCCCGTCGTGCTTCCCCCGGACCGATCGGCTCGAAATGTGATTTCCTTTCACTTTTGCAGGCATTTTTGGCTGCTAGCATTGGTGGCCTACTTGTTTGTTGCAACCAAAAACAAATTGCCTACCAATTGCCCACCACTTTCGGCACGACCACGCCACGGGCCCGTTCGTCCCTCCCTCCACCGATCGGCTCGAAGGACGGTGTCTTTTTTGATCATGCGTGTGTTTTCGGCTGTTAACATTCATGGCATGTTTGTTTATTGCAATAAAAAACAAATTGGCCACCACTTGCCCGCCACTTTCGTCAAGCCTACGCCACGGGCCCGTTCGGCCACCGCAACGGGCCCGTTGTCCCTCCCTCCGCCCGTTCTCCCCCCATCCGCC
>CANTUT010002016.1:7500-35000 GCA_947687605.1 Reutealis trisperma
AATTTCTGGAGATTTCAGTCAATTTCTCCTCACCGTTGGGGCTAGAATCCCTGCCCAGGTTCCTTCTTTTCTTCTTTTCATCATTTGGGTATTTTAATTGTAATTGCATTTACGTTCCATGTTTCTTTCCATAACTGAAGAATTAGATTTGGGTTTCAGATGTTGTGTTCATCTCAATTTGGACAATTTAATTTCTGAAAGCAATTTAATATTATGTCATTGACTTGACTGTTGATGTTTTGTCCTAATTAGGGAGTATCAATTTAAGCAACCAATGTATTTTATACTGAAAATGGTTTTGCAAATGTTTTTCTTGGTGTTCATACATTTCTGATTGGAAAAGAATTATATGACTCTTATTTGTGGTTCATTTACACGCAATCCTTCTAGTCTTCTGGAATTATGCCCATTGACTTTTAACTTGCTAAAATAATCTAGTATCCTTGAACTTTTGAGGGACAAGTTATCAACATTTTTATTCTCTGAAACTTTTTGGGCTTTTTGTCTTAATTGTGTGTTAACAATTAGTACTGAGCCAACATGTATTTTTCGTTTATTATTTTTATGAATTCTAATAAATATCATTCTTTTCTACTGGGTTTTCATTGGACTTGGTGTTTGTTAATCTCATCATTCTATCTCTGAGTTACAATCCCCTT
Source organism: Reutealis trisperma (assembly GCA_947687605.1). Classification (NCBI taxonomy): domain Eukaryota; kingdom Viridiplantae; phylum Streptophyta; class Magnoliopsida; order Malpighiales; family Euphorbiaceae; genus Reutealis; species Reutealis trisperma. The sequence continues at coordinate 8,160 of CANTUT010002016.1, forward strand.
TCTGAAATGAAATATAAGATTCAGATACTGCTATGTCAAACAAGGAGAAAGATACATGAACTACAAACACCAGTGACATAAAAAATCGTTATAGGCAAACAGTTAACTGATGATGGCTTCAGATCCTTGGAGGATTTACCTTTGCCACTTGAGTCATTTGTAGGAGTGAGATCATGAGGGTGGGGATGGTGATAGAGCAAGTATGGGGCAAAAAACATGCTCCTTGGTAAAAAATTTTACTCCTGGAATTAAACAGGGACTGGACAGAATTAAAGACAAGTCTAGATCTCTGAAATAAGGGCAAACGTCTGTTGGGTTTGAAATGATATAGGAAGTTTTTCGTAGAAATACCTTTTTATATTGGGTGTACATGCACTACTTTCAAATGTGGTGGGCTTCACCATACAAGTTGGATCCACCCCATGTGAGCGGTGGACTATGTTCACCTACTGTACACTTATAATGTCTTGCGGATCAGTTTTCCTCCATTATGTTGTGTTTAGAATGCAGTTGAGCTTTAGTTTTAGTGATTGGTAAGGTTCATTAATTACTGGCTGAAGGCTGTGTGCAGTTTCTCTCTCTCTCTCTCTCTCTGTTTTTTTTTTTTCCCCTTTCAAAAGTTCAGCTATATTTGATGAGCTTCAATATTTGGATTTGATGATACACAGGAGAATAGAGCCATGGAAATGAAATTAGGGCAGGAGATGAAGTGAAATTGCACATATAGTTTTCACCTTTATATCTATAAAAAGAATATTCTTATATGCATTGATTGAAGGTTTTAATGAAAATATAAAAACTTTTAACTTGTGAATTTCTATTTCTCTCCATTTTGGAGGAAATGTTAGGTCAACTGACATCTCTTTTCAGGTTTTTAAGCTTTCTTTCCACATCATACGTTAAACAGTTGACATGTAAATCAAACTAAGATCATTAGGAGCCACAATTCAGCTGGTAGGAGCTCAAATTCATCCGATGTGCACTTAAACTCACTCTGTTTTTAATCTTTATTCTTAAAGTAAAATTAATTTTCATTTTGTTGAGCACGCTTTGGGTTTTTTTTTTTTTTTTTCTCTGTCTCCTCTGGTTTATCTTTTTGTTTTTTTTTCTTCAACCTTTAACCCACTTGTTCACTCCCATTAATAGATAAATGGTTATGATTGCACTATTGATTTGGATGGAGAGCTAATGGTGGCTAGGGAAAAAAAAAAAAATTCTATTCCTAATTAATAAAATTAAAAGAATTGGACAAAATCATAAAGTTATAGGATATGTTTTTGGTCACTAGGCATATTTTTAATAAGTTCTTCGGGGACATGTTTGGTTAATAGCCAATAGAAATTTCCTGCAATATATATATAGCACAAGGAAAGCTAGTAATAAATGAAATGTTTTTTCATTTATGCACTTTTGCTAATTATTTCTAACTTTATCTTAGAACAATACTTGTGGGTTTTACCTTTTTCTATAGACACTAAATATTTGGAAAGAGATCAAGAATTTGATATTGTCAAGGGATCATATAATTTTGTTCCTTGTCTGTTTATACTACTGTCTTTTATTCCCCCTCTTACATCCATTCAATGAGAAAAACGTGGAAATAATGTGATGCTATCTTGGAAAAGGGAATTATTAGTATCTAAATTAAAACAATATTAGTTAGCTTATGTGATATTAAATTATTAATTAGGATGGCCTTAACAAAGCAGAATGGTCCATGTAGCCAACCTTCCTTGTTTGTGTTTTGACGAAATTGGAAACTCAAAAATTTTATGAGTTGAACATTTTTTAGTAAATTAGAATTTTTGATTTAGCTGAATTACTAGTTTTGAATTAATGAATGCTAAAATTTTATTACCAAATATACCATGTGAATTTGATTATATTGTTAAAATATGACCACTAATTTTACAAAATTATGAAGTTGGGAAGATGATGAAGGGTGATGGTTGTGGTAAAGGTTCTAACGATATGAAGTTATGATAATGATGTGATTGATATTGTGTTGTGGTGGTCATAGTAAATGATTGTGGTGGTGGTAACGTGATAGATGACAACAACAGTGACAATGATAGTGACAATTTGGAAAGAATTGTTGCTAGCTTATAGTGTTATATAAAATTTTCTATTTGATATTATTTCTTACCTCTTTCCTTTATTCTCTCCTTACCTTTAATTTCATCCCTAGTATTTCCTCTCTGCTTTCTCTATCTCTCTCCCCACTCTATTATTCCGTTCACTTATTATCCTTCTATACACTTCTTCCTCATTGCTTTCTCCAAAAGCAAAACACCCTTTATGCAGTCACTACAGATCTATTCCTTGTTGATCATGTTGCCAGGCTTGGCCAAAAATCCTGCTATCGTTCTTAGTATTCAGTCATTGATCATGGCATCCTTGAGTTGGGATTTGCTGTAGGTTAGTTACAGATTGTTGAGACTGCCATTTGTCTAGTTTGCCATTCCTGTCTTCATTAGGTGTCATTGTTGACGCTGGCAATGTTTTGTGGTTGATACCATTGATTGTTTTGGGGTTCTTATAATAGTGTTTAACCAACTGGAGTGTTAGGGGCATTGTTTGGCTGCAAACCGTTCAATTTTTGAGTTTGGTTTTAGTTTGTCTGGCTGCTTATGTTGTTTGGTTTACTAAGCAAAGCTTGTTGATCAAAATAATTTGATAAGCTCTCAAATTTTGGTTTATATAGGGATAATGAGTTTACCAGGATGAATTGTATAAAGCAATTTATTCAGTCCATTTGAACTCTATTTTTATAGCTTTGTGGAGGGGATGGTCATATTGCATAACCTTCTATTTAATGTAAATATCACAAAAGTGACATTTTCGCTAGGTATTACTTATTTATGGCGATTGCTGTCAGCTGGACATTCTGCAGTTGCTGTTAAATTGACTTCCCGAAGCTATCAGGCATAATTGTTATAGCTTCCCCACATAATTTTGAATCTTCAACTAGCTTAACTTTAGAGAAAATCATGGCTCCAATCTGTGTAAAGAATTTCCTTCAATTATATGCTTGCCAACAATCATATCATGAATAACACAAGCAGAAGTTATTATCAGCTTCATTAGGTTAGGTACAATAATTGAGTGCAATAACAGTTATAAGGGAAGAATAAGTACAATGAGCTGTTATTGGAGAGGTTTTCTCAAATGGTATTGGCATAGAAACTGAGAGTACAGGTGGGAGAAAAAAATGATTAAGACATGCATTAACGACTAAAATAAAAATTGAAAATTATGCAAATTTTTTCAATTCCTGCCATTTCTTATTTGAATTATCAATTAATTATTATTAACAATTGTAGCTCAAGCTAATATTTCACTCTTAAGATGGTGTGTATGATGATATGGCAGCCAATTGGAAGTGATTTGGACTGCCGCCTATTTTTTTTTTATGCTTATTAATATTTCCAGTTACATTGGGATATGAAAAAAAAATTATATATTTGTCCTTTGCCCTTTATTTTTTCTCAGGTAATTGGATCTATCACTGGAGTTAGGCTTATTATTGGGACCTTTCCTGAAATAGGATTTGGGCCACGTTTGAATGTTGACATCCATCGAGGTGCACTTACAGAAGGATTGCTTACATTTTTAATTGTCATCATCTCTCTTGGGCTTGCAAGAAAAATCCCTGGAAGTTTCTTCATGAAGACTTGGATCTCAAGCGTCTCCAAATTAGCTCTTCACATACTAGGCTCTGATCTGACTGGTGGTGTAATGAACCCAGCCTCTGTAAGTAGTTTCCACATCATTATGATGTGATGCATTTATCTTATATATTTGGTTCAGCTTCCATAACTTTGGAAAGAAAGAAAAATGAATTTAATTTTTTCCCCTGTTTTAAAATCTGTAGGTGATGGGATGGGCTTATGCCCGTGGCAACCATATAACAAAGGAGCATATACTTGTATATTGGCTTGCTCCAATAGAGGCAAGTCTTCTGGCTGTATGGACTTTTAAGTTGGTAGTTCGACCTGTCAAAGAAGAAAAGAAGGAAGAGGAAAAGGAAAAGACGAAGGGTAAATCAGATTGAAGAAATTCCATTAATTTAGTTCTATTCGTTAGAATTTAACATGCAAGATTTTGAGAAAGGCAAATGTATTTAAAACTTTTTTTTTTTTTTGTCTTTTCTAGTATGTATGTAAACTTGATGCTATTCAGACTGAAGCAATTCAATGTGTTTTCTATGTAAATTCCTTTGGATCAGTCTGTATTTATCTAATTATTGTTCATTGTATCTGCCCTGGCATTTTGTTTATAGTCATATATTTTGAACATTAGATCAAATATTTTTTAAAATGAAGGTTTATGCTTTTGAGAAATAGTTTTGAAAGGGGTTGGGTTAACAACCATCACTGCCTCTTTGGATGAGAAAGTGTAACTTGAACAGGCGAAAAGCTCGATTCCCCCTTCAACTGTAAGTTCCAAGTTTAATTCCGTCGTCTTATTTCATGATGGTTCAATTACACGCGCTAACAACAAAATGTGGACCAATCAAAGCTTAATCGCTAATGGCCCATATCGGAGCTGTTGGTGATTTGGTAAAGTTGCAATTTTTTGTAGCTTAAGTTGCAAATTTTCATTGGGTTAAATTGTATATGTCACTCCTAAATTTATATCCATGTTTCATTATTATCTCTAAATTTCGATTTGTAACGGAAAAATACAATAATTTTAATTTCGTTCTAACAATTGTTTCTGAATCATTTTTCCAGCTTATAATTTACCAGAAATCTATTGTAACTTCATCAATATTTTTTAATATTTTTCACACTAAATGAGATGTCACTTAATCATTTTTTAACTCAAACATACCAGTCCATGCTCTCACTTCTCCCAATGTCCTAACAGTTAAATCCCTTTTCTCGCCTCCTTCCATTGAAATATTAAGAACATTAAAATGAGGAAAAAAACAATTTTCTAGATATCCCCCAACAATTTTTTTGTCAAATGATATCCATGAACAATTGATTCATAGATCTCATATTTTTCAATTTTCTGTACATTTCAAAACTAACAAAGCTACTAATTATCTAAACTTTCTTATATCCTTTTAAGCATTAAATCTATACACTTTTACACTCATAGATCTCCAAAACGCACTACTATAATCATTAAAAAACCTCACCAATTTGATTATAAGTTCACTTTCTAACAATCCCCTTTAAGAAGAATACCACCAAACTCAACCATTTCATTATAGATCTCCTTTTATGTTTCAATTTATTAGGTTTATTAATCTTTACAATTACTTTTCTCAAGAACCCATAGTCTCTATTTACCCAAATCTCAAGAAACATTGAAAAATATCCATATTAGAGTTTCAACAACTTTATCAACCACAACAAGAACAACAACTCCAAGAGGAAGTGAAAGAAGAAGAAGAAGAGGAAGAAGAAATTGATAAAATCTATTATCAAGAGCATGCCTTAGATTTACAAGAAGATGAAGCCAATTATTAGTGAATTACATAACAGTTTCATTAAAAAAAAAAAAAAAAAAAAAAAGAAGACAAAAGTCCTAAAAAATATATCTCTACTTAATTCAACATAAATGAAGAAAAAGAAGAAGAAGAAGAGAAAGGTGAATGTCTTGGGAAAGATGAAAAAATATTTAATATGTTTGAAATTGGATTATCATATGGATCATTAAGAAGGGTGAAAAACATTTAAAAATGGGTAAGACGGTTGCCAGATCGGATTTTCTGAAAGTTATAAGCTAAAAAAGTAATTTAAGGATAACCATTAACATGAAATTAAAATTGATGTATTTTTCTGTTATAAATTAAAATTTAGGGACAACGATAAAATATACGTATAAATTTTTTAACATTTTTTAATATTCTTAAATAATAATAATAATAATAATAATAATAATAATAATAATATAATGAGCATGCTTTTTTGGGAAATTTTTATTATGATTATATCATTTCCACCATCTCATTAAAATAACTTAATTTTATTGTCTTTAATCTATATTTATTGTAAAATTTTAACTTGAAATATTAATATGATAAAGTAAAATATCAAATATTTATAATAATGATAATTTAAAAAAAAACACTTTTTTAATATCCATTATTATTATCATCTTCAAATATATATGCAAAATGTTACTATTATCATCATTTTCTTTAAAAATTTATTATCCTCATTATATATATATTTTTTAAAAAATTGATTATATAACATTTTAAAATATTAATTTCAATTTCATAATTTATATTTACAAAACAAAAATGTTAGAACTCAGAAGTATTTTTGAAACATTTTACATATCAAAATTTTTATATATAATCTTTTGATTAAATTAGTTATCAATTTTCTAAATTAAAAATTGTAATTAAATCTATCATTTCAGTTAAATATTTGTTTTAGCATCAATTTTATTGTTGAGTATTAAGGAAATCAGAGTTATAAATGTAGCAGTAAGAAAAGAGGAAAACAACACAAATAAATTTTACGTGATTTAATTTCTTAATAAACTTATGTCTAAGGGCCCTTGAAAGTAATAATCCACTAAAATAACATATTACAATATTTAAACAGAAAAAATTACAAATCCTCATACAATATCATCATAAAGGCACTTTACCTATATACTTTGTGGCATGCTACTTCAACAATCATTTGAGAAAATTTAAGTTTCCGTTGTTTTGTGATTCTTAAGTTGTGATTTTAAGGATTTTAGACGGAGAATAAAGTAACGCTCATTATAAATAGTGAATGTCCATTATGATTATTGCAAGCATATGGTAAGTGATGGAAGTGTACGAGTGTGAACTCTTAATTTTGTACCCCATTATCCAAATGCAACTTTAGCACTTGCTGAGTTTAACGTGCTACGCGGAGTTGTTACGGTGGTCTCTTTAACTAGTTAGTAGGAAGAAAATTTTTTAGCCTTCAATTATGTTCCTACCATACATCCAAATATCCCAAACCAACAACCAATTTCTTAAAAAAAAAAAAAGACATTGGAAAATGTGCCAAGGTGACACGTGGAGTGCCGCACAATAGGCGTGCAGTGCCGTGTTAGACTTGTGCAGCATCGCACGCCTTGCATGCGGCATGCTGCATAAGCCTGATGCGGTGCCAAATAGACCTGGTGCAGCGCCACACAGGCTCTGTTGTCTCGTGGACCTCACTTGCATAGAAAATAACCTTTTTATCAATTTCAGTTCAACTTTCAGTCCTTTCTAGCCCTACACTTCATCTTCTTTTCACATTTTCAATACCGAAACTATTCTCACCCACTTTTTCTATAAATACCCCTCTCCATTTCTCATTTCTCTTCACCCCATTGAATTTGAGTAGATTGCTATCTTCAAATTCCTCACTTCTTCTCCCTCCAATCACTCTTTAATTAATTAATTAATTAGCTCATCCTAACCAAGTTAATTAATCTTTTTAATTAACTAAAACTCTTTTTTCTAATTAATCACTCAATTAATTAATTAATTAATTTTTTTAATTAATTAATTAATCCCTCTTTTTTCAAAAATATTCCTTTTTGCAAAATTAAATTAATTTTTTTTCGATCCATCTTTCATCCAAATTAATTAATTAATCTTTTTAATTAATTAATCTATCCATTATTTTCATCATATTAACTAGTTAATTAATCATTTTAATTAATTAATTAATCTTCCAATTCATCCAATCACTTGGTTCTGATAAAATGGAACTTCGGTCTGATAAAACCCTTTGCCCACCAAAAGTCAAGGTATCAGTCTTTTCATCTCAAACCCAAATCAAATCAATCAATCTGATCAATCCCTAAACCCCTCCACTTAATTGTGGAACAAACTATAAGAGTTTTGATCCTCATTCAATGGGGTAAGTAGGCACGTTTGGAATATAAATCCAAACCTCAAATCCAAATCCCAATCATTCTCCTTTCCCCTTTTTAATTAATTTGTGAATGTTTTATTTTCTCCTTACACTCATACCATACTCATGCATTAATTGTCATATAACATTTGTCATCCATGAAATCAATTTTTCAAAGTCAAATTAAACTTAAGAGCCAAATTTAGATTATTTAAAATAAAAAACCTAGTCCCCGAGCTTAAACTTGGTTCAAGGCTAGTGATTTTATCATTGGATAAATTAATTGCAAAATTAATGAATTTGAGTCAATTTGGGTTTTTTTCTTAATGTTTTCCCAACTAAATAAAATTAAGGTGGCGACTCCTAAAATCATTTTCAAAATCAATCAAATCCAAATCCGAGGGTTCTATCAAGAGTCTAAACCCAAATGACCATCTTGATTCCCTCTAGCGGATTGGGTTGGTGCTTGAGCGAGGTCTCATAGCTGGCGATTCTGCTGGGGATTGGTTGCCACCTTTTTTAAAATAAAAAGAAGAGGATTACTATTTGGTTAAAGAAAAATTTTTCCAAAATAATCTCTATTTGGCTCATTAAGTATAATTTGACTTTCATTCATTACTTTGCATAATAAAGGCTCTTTGACTAAATCTTAGCTGTAGGAAAACTTTTGGATGGCGAGTAGCATTGGCTTAACAACTCTCTTTGAGTATGTTAGGAGATAGCAAAAGCATTCCCCCCTGCAATGAATCCTCAATCATTTTGGTGGTGTAACGAGCAATTAGTACTGTTAGACCCATGTGAGGCTCCTTGCCTCACACATGGTTAGGTATATCGATGCTTTAATGGGATGGGGGCCCTTAAATCAAACCACCTTTCACCCTTGTGCATATAGTTGCCCTAGCCTTTGACCTTAGGTGCCATGTACCGTAATAATCGATACTCTTGCATGTTCAAGAAACCTTTTTTCAGCATGCATCATGCCATGATCATGCATACATAACATGAGAAGCTCAATAAGGTCAACCCTCAAACACTTCAAAGACCCAAACCAGTGGTCCGTTACCCCAAAACACCTCACACACTCACCTTGTCAACATGTAAACCTGGTGACCAACCATGTGGAGAGAATCCTTTTCACAACACACCTTCACATTAATGCCATTTTTCCTTCATAATTCTGTTTTCTTACCCATTTTTCTTTTTGTCTATTTTCTGTTTCAAGGTACCAATGGCCAACACTTCCAACTTTGACTAAGAAGCGATGAGCACCTTTTTCACTAATCTCCTTAAGAAACAAGAGGAAACTTTTTAAGTTGCACTCACCATCGCCCTTAAGACCCAAGTTGACACTTTCACCAATGCTTTCAATGCCCAGTCTGCCACCTTTACTGATGCCCTCAACTCTTAATGCCAGTCCATCATCAATGAGGTCAAGAAAATGACCAATTGCACTGTTACTCCCCCTCCAACTTGTGTTGAGCTTGCATCTATCCAAGTTGGGACTAGCCATAGCCCCACTCCTACTTCCCCTATTATCGATCTCATCGATAAAGGGAAAGCACCTGAAGCTCCAACCTTTCTTGCCATGGACTTAAACACAAGTACTCCCTCTCTCATTATGAATCCTTTTCAAAGTAGAGATTTCTTTAACTTTCATGAAGCTAAGAAATTGATGGAGAAAATTGAGGCCATGGAGAGAACACTCAAGAACATAAAAAAGCACGAAGACATGATAGATGTTGACTCCTTAGCTCTCTTCCCAAATGCACGAATTCCACCAAAATTTAAAATGTTAGCCATGGACAAGTTTAATGACACCACATGTCCCAAAACTCATCTCAAGATGTATATAGGTGCCATAAGACCTTTCGATGTGGACGACAAGCTCCTTCCTCAGTTATTCCAATAGTCATTCACTGGACCTGCTATTAAGTGGTTACTAGATCTTGACCAGAATCACAAGAAGACTTAAGATGATATATGTAATGCATTTGTCAAGCAATACCACTTGAGGTGGATGTCACCCGTTGAGATTTGAAAACCACCAAATAAGGGCCAAAAGAATCCTTCACTACATTCCTTACAAGGTGGAGGATAAAAGCAGCTCAAATGGTGAATCATCCATTTGAAGTAGAGCAAATTGACATCATCATCAAGAATCTCCTCCCCCAATATCAAGCTCATCTGCAAACTCAATATCTCCCTAGCTTTAAAGCTCTCATTGCCACCGCCACTAAGATGGAGGATTTAATTCAATCAGGACGAATCAAGGATGAATCCTTTAGATATCACAAGAACACTAATTACACCACTAACACCACCCAAAGAGAGGGGGAGGTAAATGTTGTGTCCTGTCACCAGCCGATGAGTTTAGAAATAAGGAGGATTTTTTCTAAGCTAGGCATGCCCCTCAGCATCATTTACAAGAAAGCCTTAGAAGCTAATCTGGTTAAGCTTTTAGACCTACGACCTCCTCTAAACCCCTTGCCTAAGAATGCTACTGAGCACTGCGACTATCATTAAGGGCCGGGGCACAAAACTGATACATGTAATGCTCTGAAGCATAAATTTCAAAACCTCATTGATAGTGGAGACATTATTGCTCCCAAATCTAAAGTCTAGCACTACCACCTATCCTTTTCTGAATCACCGAGCTCACCCGACCATCTCTTGCTTCAATTGATATTTGGCACTTTCAGAAGAATTTCGCCTTGCTATGCTCCTATCTAAGTCTTTTGAGTCCATGTCTGAGTCATTTAAGTCTTTTCTAAGCTACCTGAGTCATAGTTTGCGTCAGAGTCTTTTGAGTCTATTTCTATTAAATCTTTCTTTGAATTTAAGTCTGTTAGGTCTTACCCTTCAGAGTTTGTATTTTGCCTTTTCAGCTTATCCTTTAATGTACTCATAATGGGACTCTTTTTTCAGTAATAAAAATTTGAACTTTTTGATTTGCTTTAATTTTTTTTGATTAAGCTTTAAATGGGACATTTAAAAAAAAAAAGGCAAAAAAATGAAAAATACAAAAAAATTAAAAAGACAAAAGGATTAATTAATCATGGCACAAAGGAAAAGAATAAAAAATCACATACATTCCATTTGCATGGCAGTAGTGAAAAAGCTCATGAGTTGTTTAGTATAAGACAAAGACATGATAGGGATACTTCGAGCTTCACAGTTTACAAGATCTTGACCTACAAGAAACCTGCCGAGGAGAAGCTGCAAGATAGGATAGATCAAAAGATATCACGACTAGTTGAATACCATTAATAAAGAAGAGAATGGATGCTTTATATGAAATTCAGGGCTATCATCAATGGAGACTAGCCAAGCACTTCAACTAGAAGGTGAGAGACAAGAGTTCGTAAGAAAGAAATCTAGTTTTGGAAGAAATCCAAAGGCCCTATTCATGATCTAAGAGAAAGTTCAAACTAAACTGGGCTAAACATACTTAAGAAGATCCTATCCGATAGAGGCACTATCTTCATAGACATGGACGGAAGCAAATTCTCCCATCCTAGCAATCCAGATCAGTTGAAATGATACATCATCTAAGGATGACATCTGTATTTCATTTTTGTTTTTCATGCATATGTGATCATAACTACATGGACCTGATTCTTCCTAAAAGAAATTAACCGATAAAAAAATGATATAAGGGATACGTAGGCAGCTCGTCTTGGGTACGGTCCAAATCATAATATAAAGTGTTTTGTTTGCATTGCATTCTCATTTCTTTGCACCTAATACATCATTTGCTTAATCATTTTGCCTAAATAAAAAGAAAAAAAAAAGAAGAAAAAAAAAAAGAAGAAGAAAGAATGCTCGTTGAGCTGAAAACTCAAAAAGGCAGCTTCGGCAGAAATTAGAGTAAAAATAAAAGATGTCTCATTTAATAATGATCAAGTTTTGCAAAATGCAAGCCTATCATCATGATAAAAGGATAACCCTTTCAATGTCATCTATAGCTTATCCAGTTTCATGTAGTCATGTCAACTTGCAATCATTTTGAACAAAAAGCAAAAAAAGTCATGCCTGAAGTCATGGTCTAGTCAGTCCTCCTTTACCTCCTGAGATGCGCATCTCTTGTATCCTCATCAGAATCAAAGTTTGTCATAATCTCCTTAAATGGGCACACCCTTCCTCTATATCTCTGTAGCTCTTTTTGCCGCAACAGTAGAGGTACCAATAGAATCATAATTGTTCACCACAGTAGTATTAAAAACCCTCTCTTGAGTACCAGTAGTTTTGAAATTATTCCCAAAAATCCTCCTCTGTAATTTAGAAGATGCAGTCCTTCTCTCTACCTTAACTGCAGTAGTGCTTCTTTGAACCTCCAATGTAGTGTCATCTTGTTCTCAACGCAGTCATAATCTCCTTTGTTACTGCCAACGCAGTTTGAGTCACTATTGCAACCTGTGATGTCGCATTTCCAATAGATCCTCGAGTCTCCTTCAAAGATTGAGTCACTCCTTTGTTTATGCTGCAGTCCTCTTGCTACCAGTGGCTCCTCCTACAGTCTCTCTTTCCTCAGTTACGTCACTCTTTATTCCTTTTAGTAGGGCAGCGTGGTACTCTTTCTCAAATAGCTAGACCACTTTTGTCAATCACTTATCATACCTCTCTATGGTCCAAAGTGAAATCCTAAAATAAATAGCATGATAACTCCTCAAATAGCCACCCACTGATAGCTCTAGCAATGGGAGCTATGATCTGCATAGACTTCAAGAAAGAAAAACAAGGGGCATATCCTAAGTTTGCCTAATATGCCTCAAGACTCTCATCCCCTAGTGGAAAGCATTTGAATTATGCCTAACAGACAAACCACTCAACACCCATGGCCCCCTGTCATAAGAGGTCTAATCATTTACCATTGGTAGTGCTAAAAATGTGTGCTCTAAGGGCAAACTGCAAGCAACCATCCTATTCAACCTTTGACCGAGTCTTAATAAAGCATGTGCAGACTGAAAAGCAGAGGTCACCACCCTAAAATGATCCATTAATCATATTTCCAAGATAACCTAAAACCAGACACCCACAAACCACCTCTAATAGAAAGGGTAAGAATAGATAAATTTTTCTCACCTGAGAATAATTGGCAAGACAGTCCATCTCTCTAAATCTCGAACAAAGCAGTAAGACACATTAGTGTCTTTGCCAGCATGGCTCTAACTACAAAATGCCTCTATTTCATCTATCACTCTGGCATCATCCTAATCAATAGACCCGTATTTGACACTCAAATAAAAAATCAAGGCCCTTATATTGAGCCTCTGCCCCCCTTATATCTCCTTGGTCACTAGGATCATGGAACTTCTTAATCACAGAGGTTAAATTCACTTGACCATCACCCACCATCATCTGACTTGCGACATCTTGAGATAAGTGCAAAAAACTTTTGAAAAATCCAGGAGATGTCAAACTCTAAGCTCTGGCACCACCAAAGCTACCTCTAGATTGCTGTGAACCCTCAAATTTGCACCTCCTGATTCGGCTGCAGCATGACACCTACTAGGAATAGGGCGCTACGCATACGGCGGTCCCGCTAGCCGGTTAGCGGGCAGGGGTCAAAGGGGTAGCGCCCCGTAGAAAAATAAATTTCCTGAATCTTTTCACCTTCAGTGGACCGTCTTTCAATTACAAATCTACAGAATCAAGTAGAGCTCGAATCGGAGCTGAAATGGGCCTGAAACGGACATAAACGGACTGAGCCGCGTGTGTGGCGCTGGGAGGCACATTTTCCGTGCCGCCCAGGAGGCGGCACGCATCCTGTGCCGCCGGAGAAAGGCCGTGCCACCGGCGCGGCATCAAAGTCATGCTGCCAGTATGGCGGCACGTCTGGCATGCCGCCCGGACGGCCGGCGCGTCTGCCGTGCGGCCCCTGCAGCCGGCGCCGCATCAGCGTCGCCGTCCGTACCGCCGGCACCTCCTTTGTCAGCTCTGTAAATAGGAGCCTCCTCCAGCCTCATTTGGCATGACTTCCAATGATTTTCAAGAGATTCTAAAGCATTATAGAGCATTTCAAAGCGATCAGAGCAATTTCGAAGCATACTTTCATTCTTATACTCACATATTTGCCGCTTCTAGATCTAGATTCCAAGCTTCCTTTGAATTCAAGGTGGAGTTGAGATTCGGAGCAAAACTAGTTCCATTTGTACGAAAGCCAAGAAAAGCAAAGGTATAATCCCTTTCCCATTTTAAAATTCTAAATTCAGATCTAGAATTTTTTTTAGGTCTAAAACTGAAAAGATCTAAAAAAAATTATTAATTTAAGAATCAGAATTAAGTTGATAAGCAAACCAACACATTTTTAACCCCTCCTTCGGGAGAACTGCGTGGGGCTTGATTCCTATTCAATAGGATACGAAGGCTGCCAATCTGAAGGGCATCAACTCCAAAAATCTTTTTATCAATATTATTTTCCTTTTTATTTTGATTTATTCATATTAATCTTTTACTTGTGATTTTATTTTTGGTTTATTTTGGGGAATGTGTGCTTTTCCTAGTACCCATAAGGGCTAGAGGAAAGATCCCCTTTATTTCATTTATTTTGGTATTGTAATAATTAAGTAGGATTTATTTTGCCTATTTATTTATTATTGTCATTCCATCATATTATATATCTATTCATTTATTATATTCTTGTTCATGCATACACAAAAATTCATTTTTCAAGAGTTATTTTGCATTTCAAGCCAAGCCAAAGAAAATAACATTTTCTTAAATTGTGTAATTACCAAAACCTGATCCCCGAGCCCTCCTTGGTCACTCATGGATTGGTGCACTTTTCCATTGGGATAAACTAAATTATTTTGGAGTCAATCATGTTGGGTTTTCTTTAATTTTCCCAATTAAAATAAATAAATTAAAGTGGCGAATCACTTTTCAACCTTCAAAATACAAAAATCAATTTTCTGAACTCACAGCGAGTTCCAATCATGGAGTTTCTCCCGAAGAGCATTTCGATCCCTCGGTGGATCGGACCAGTGCTCGGGCGAGGCCTCACAGTTGGCGACTCCACTGGGAACATAAAATCTTTTTTCAAATAAAAGATAAAGTGGATTACTTTTGGTGTAATACCAAGTTTGGCTTCAAAAGCAGAATAACTCTTTCATGCATCATTACATCGGACTCCTTGTCCACAAAACCCTAGTTTCCTAGGAAAACAAAGGATAGAAAGTAACATCGAGTGGGCAACCTTCCTTAGGTCTGCTTGCCGATAGTGAAATCATCCAGTCTACGACGTATCCTCTAATCCTTTTAGAGGTGTAACGAGTATGCACGTACCATTTGACCCACACGAGGCTCCTTGTCTCACATGTGGTTAGGTATATCGCATCTCTAGTGTGATGGGTTCCCTTCAAACCACCCTAACCTTTTCATGTAATGACCCATAGAACCTTCCTTTAGGATTTTATGCATCATAATACTGAACTTGGTATATCATTATCATGAAACCTTTTTTCATTCATGCATGCATGCATATATAGCTTGAACCTTATGAAGAGTCAAAAACCTATTCAAACACCTTCACACCCAAGACCCATGGTTCACCTAAACCCATGGTCAAAACCCCAAAACCCATGGTTCACCTAAACCCATGGTCAAAACCCTAAAACCCATGGTTCACCTAAACCCATGGTCAACACATAAAGCCCATGGTTCACCTAAACCCATGGTCAACACCCAAAACCCATGGTCCACCTAAACCCATGGTGAACACCTAAAACCCATGGTTCACCTAAACCCATGGTCAACACACAAAGCCCATGGTTCACCTAAACCCATGGTCAACACACAAAGCCCATGGTCCACCTAAACCCATGGTGAACACCTAAAACCCATGGTTCACCTAAACCCATGGTCAACACACAAAGCCCATAGTTCACCCAAACCCATGGTCAAAGCCCAAAGCCCATGGTCCACCTAAACCCATGGTCAAAACCTAAAACCCATGGTTCACCTAAACTCATGGTCAACACACAAAGCCCATGGTCCACCTAAACCTATGGTCAAAGCCCAAAGCCCATGGTCCATCTAAACTCATGGTCAAAACCTAAAACCCATGGTCCACCTAAACCCATGGTCAACACCTAAAGCCCATGGTTCACCTAAACCCATGGTCAAAGCCCAAAAATCATGGTTTACCTAAAACCCATGGTTTAGTCCTATCCAAACCCATGTCAAACTAATGGTAAAAATAAACCCATCTATGGTACCCTCATCCTTTGCCATAATTCTTATCCAAGCTAAACACTAACCTAGCCCAAGCTAAACACTGACATAGCTTCATCTTTCATAATTCTTACCGAAGCTAAATACTAACCTAGCTTTCATCTTTCACAACTCTACCCAAGATAAATACTGATCTAGCTTTCATCTTTCATAGTCCTTACCCAAGCTAAACACTAATATAGCATTATCCTCAACCATCTTTACCAAAGCTAAATACTGACTTAGCATCATTCTTATCCTTACCCGAGCTAAATGCTGACTAGGATTCATCTCTTACATCACTATCCAAACCTATGGCCCATCTAAGCCCATGACCTAGTTTAACCCATTACCCAACTATCACCAAACCCATAGTCCACCCAACATCCAAATCCATGGTACATCCATACCCAATTGTAAAACCCATGGTCACTCTATCCTTAAGCCCATGGTAAACCATTTATAAATCACAATCCCAATCACCCAAAGCTAAATTCTGATCTAGCCACTCAAAGCTAAAATCTGATCTAGCCACCCAAAGCTAAAACCTGACCTAGCTCCCTTAGCTAAATACATACCTAGCTAACATCATACACCTCTACCCTCATCTTTACCCATACACAGTCAACCTAACCATAAGACACTGTCATCCCCTGTCTTTTGGTTTGTCACACCTCCCCATAACCTTTTTTTTTCCAAAGCTGGATACTAACCCAGTCCCTTTTCCTTTGCAAAGGTTGACAAAATGTTTGTTGTCGGAGATGAAGTCACTGCTACCAGAACTGATGAAATCTTTGATGAGCTTCTTGCTAAGCTTTCTAACCACTAGGAAACTATGATGAAGAGGCAAGAAGCCCTTTTCCAAGACATGCTCAAAGCCCAAAGGAGGGCTATCATGGAGGATGTCCGTGCCATGCTGGAACAGGCCTCCCTGGCTCAAAACCTAACTGACCCAAAACCATTCAAAGCTGACCCAAAACCCGCCTTTTATTCTGTTTATGGATCCACTTCCAGAGTTGAATCCAAAGACAAAGAACCTGCAAACATTGACATCATTCCACCACTACCTATTTCATCACTTGAATTCCTCAGAAACAACTCACTCTATCAACCCATGATAGTTCAACCACCAAATTTCACCCCTACTCTCACTTCTCGACCCGCGGATCCTGAAATCAAAGCCTTCATAGAAAAAGTGAAGCACATGGAAAAAATGATGAAGAGTCTGAAGAAGAAAGAAAACCTGGTTGATACAAGCTCCCTGAGCTTATTTCCCAATGCAAGAGTTCCACCAAAGTTCAAGATGCCGAATTTGGACAAATTTGATGGTACTACTTGCCCCAAGATCCATTTAAAAATGTACATGGGGGCAATGCATCCTTTTGGTATCAACAATGAGCTCCTTGCTCAACTCTTTCATCAAACTCTTACTGATCTTGCCCTAAGATGGTTTATTAATTTGGATGATACCCAAAAACAGACTTGGGAGGACATTTGCGAGGCATTTGTCGAACAGTACCACTACAATACTGAAGTGGACATTAGAAGAAGGGACTTAGAAACCACAAAGCAACTTTCAGATGAGTCCTTTTCTATGTTCCTTACAAAGTGGAGGGCTAAAGCTGCTCAAATGGTAAACAGGCCAACCGAGCAAGAACAAGTAGATATCATTGTCAAGAATCTACTTCCTGCCTACAGAGCCCATTTGTTAACACAATACCTACCCACCTTCAGAGCTTTGGTTGCAACTGCATCAAAAGTTGAAGATTGCATCCAAAGTCAATCATTTCAAGCTGAATTCCCCACCACCAACCTGAATAGTGATGAGGAATCTAGTCCTAACTCAACCCCACCTTATCTCAGCCCTAGAAGGCATGTCATGGAGTAGTTTAAATTCAGCTAATCTGACCTGTCTGAGATTGAATTCCAAGTCTAAACCTGAGTCCAAATATGAGTCGGAGTCTGTCGTCTTATTTTTTTTCTTTCTTTATTCACATAAACCATAGCGGTTTCTTTTGTCATCTTGCAATAGAGTTTTCTTTGTAGTAGTGCACATATATTTTCTTTTCGTCTTCCTTGTTTAGTCAGGCATGGATGAGCCATAAAAAAAGAGAGAGAAAAAAAAACAAAAAAAAAAAAAGAGAAAAAGAAAAAGAGGAAAAAAGAGAGAAATGAACAAACAGTAAAATCCACCACTATTAGCACATGAGCTGCCATCAACAATTACACCTAATCAAAGAAGGTCAAATGGTTGAAGCAATTAAATGGAATTACCTATTGCACATTAGGTAATCAAACAATGCACCTCAACAGGGTTAACATTTGCCAAATCTAGAATTCAAAGGCCAGAACCCCTCAAAGCAGCAGCCCAAATTATGGTGGAATATTTTTGCAAGTTCGCTAAGCTGAAAACCCAAAAAGGGTAGCTTAGGCAGAAGTTAGAGCTGAGAAAGAGAGAGTATAAGAGAGAAAGCTCATCCAAGTCATTTTCCTTTATGTCTGAAGTTTTTAAATCATTTTGTCTCATCTCATATCTCTAGAGTCATCCTTCCTAACCAGAGATTTATTCTCTAAGGATATACAATCTTCTATGCCCTTATCCTACAATGGGGGCATGTCTTCCTAAGTCATCATCTGTTGTCAATCCATTCCATCGCCTAGCTTAAAAAGCTAAGGCACAATCCCTCATACATATCTCCAGTCTATCACATTCTTATCTCTCACTTGGAAGCATGATCCCTAATTTGTTTCCTTCCACTAACCCTCTAGCCATTCCTAAGGGCACTTTGTGTCAACTAGTGCAATCTATAATTAGGTGTCACTCTAAGAGTCTCTTTAATCTCAAACAACAAGAAAAGCTTGATTTGTTCTTTTCCATGATTCATGCTACAAAAAAGCAAAATCATACAACCTCCATGATTCTTTTTAGAAGTTTCAACCTACCTTCAAAACCATTCTCGAACTTTATGAAATCATATTGTTCCATCCCAAGCCCCATTGGCAAATCATACCACATATCACCCATTCCTTGGCATAATCTTAAAATGAGTAGAACCAAAATTCCCAAGTCTATCAGGGCTTATCATCCTTAAATTTAGTTTCCTTGGCAAAACCAGAAGTCGAGGCATATCTCCCAAAAAAGGCCTTCATTTGTTAAGCCTATGATCTCCTTTAAGGCAAAATCAGAATTAAGCCTTTCAAATGGATTTCCTTCACTAGACCTTCCCTCCTCCTAAAAAGCCTTCGCCATGAAGCTTAGATCCAAAAGCCTTCACCATGAAGCCCACTCCTAAAAAGCCTTCACCATAAAGCTTAGATCCAAAAGCCTTCACTATGAAACCCACTCCCAAAAGGCCTTCATTTGTAAAGCCTATGATTTCCTTTAAGGCAAAATCAGAATTAAGCCTTTCAAATGGATTTCCTTCACCAGACCTTCCCTCCTTAGCCAAAACCTTTCCTACAAGGACTAATTATCAATGGGCAAACTGAGTCGAGCCACCCATGTTGACATTCCCACACCTATCATCTTTTAGAGACATAGCCTTCTCTAAATCTAAAACCAAAGCCAAGCAAATAGCTTTGATCTTATTCCTCCTAATACCAAAGCCAAACAGATAGCTTTGATCCCCATCCTTTTAACACTAAAGCCAAAATAGATAGCTTTGATCTCAGCTTTTCCCAACCCCAAAGCCGAACAGATAGCTTTGATCCCAATCCTTCTAACACCAAAGTCGAACAGATAACTTTGATCCCTACTTTTCTAACATCAAAGCCAAACAGATAGCTTTGATCCTATTCCTCCTGACATCAAGGCCAAACAGATAGCTTTGATCCCAACTCTCCCAACCACTAAAGCCGAACAGATAGCTTTGACCTCAATCCTTCCAACCATCAAGGACAAACAGATAGCTTTGATCCCAATCTTCCCAAACAGATAACTTTGATCATAATCTCCCCAATAGTAGGGCCGAACAGATGGCCTTGCTAACCAATTTGAATTCCCTAGGTGGATCAAATCTCCAAATCTTTCAAAGTCTAGGCAAAACAGATAGCCGTGATTAAAATTCACCAAATCATCTTTACCTCCAACAATTAGGCTGGACATATAGTCTTAATTGAAGATCACCATGACCATTTTCACATCTAACGCCAAGGTCAAACTAATAGCCATTGGCAAAACCTCATTTATCCTATGGGCCCTCTCCCAAAAGGTTCATACCAGGTTTGTCCTTCTTCATGAGATTTAGTTTGCATAAAGCATGATTGTCCTCATGCATGATAAGCACAAGCAGATATCACAAGCCCAGAGTCTGACATGGTATAACCCAGAATTTGACATGGTACAGCCTAGAATATGATATGGTAAAAGAATATATAAGCCAAAAATCTGATGTTACAAGAGCACAAGCCCAAAGTCTGACATGGCATCTCTTCTCAGGGTTCACTGTCATCAGAATCGCCTTTTGGTTAAAGACAATTCTGATGAGGGGGCAGCTGTGAACCCTCAAATTTGCACCTCCTGATTCGGCTGCAGCTTGACACCTACTAGGAATAGGGTGCTACGCATACGATGGTCCCGCTAGCCGATTAGCGGGCAGGGGTCAAGGGGGCAGCACCCCGTAGAAAAATAAATTTTCTAAATCTTTTCACCTCCAGTGGACTGTCTTTCAATTACAAATCCATAGAATCAAGTAGAGCTCGAATCGGAGCTGAAATGGGCCCAAAATGGACAGAAACGGATTGAGCCGCGTGCGTGGCACTGGGAGGCACATTTTCCGTGCCGCCTCCTATGCCGCCGGAGAAGGGCCGTGCCGCCGGCGCGGCATCAAAGTCATGCCGCCGGTATGGCGGCGCGTTTGCCGTGCCGCCCCTGCCGCTGGTGCCGCACCCGCGCCGTCGTCCGTACCGCCGGCACCTCCTCTGTCAGCTCTATAAATAGGAGCCTCCTCCAGCCTCATTTGGCATGACTTCTAATGATTTTCAAGAGATTCTAAAGCATTCTAGAGCATTTCAAAGCGATCGGAGCAATTTCGAAGCATACTTTCGTTCTTGTACTCACATATTTGCCGCTTCTAGATCCAGATTCCAAGCTTCCTTTGAATTCAAGGTGGAGTTGAGATCCAGAGCAAAACTAGTTCCATTTGTACAAAAGCCAAGAAAAGCAAAGGTACAATCTCTTTCCCATTTTAAAATTCTAAATTCAAATATAGAATTTTCTTTAGGTCTAAAACTGAAAAGATCTAAAAAAAACTTATTAATTTAAGAATCAGAATTAAGTTGATAAGCAAACCAACACATTTTTAACCCCTCCTTCGGGAGAACTGCGTGAGGTTTGATTCCTATTCAATAGGATACGCAGGCTACCAATCTGAAGAGCATCAACTCCAAAAATCTTTTTATCAATATTGTTTTCCTTTTTATTTTGATTTATTCATATTAATCTTTTACTTGTGATTTTATTTTTGGTTTATTTTGGGGAATGTGTGCTTTTCCTAGTACCCATAAGGGCTAGAGGAAAGATCCCCTTTATTTCATTTATTTTGGTATTATAATAATTAAGTAGGATTTATTTTGCCTATTTATTTATTATTGTCATTCCATCATATTATATATCTATTCATTCATTATATTCTTGTTCATGCATACACAAAAATTCATTTTTCAAGAGTTATTTTGCATTTCAAGCCAAGCCAAAGAAAATAACATTTTCTTAAATTGTGTAATTACCAAAACCTGATCCCCGAGCCCTCCTTGGTCACTCATGGATTGGTGCACTTTTCCATTGGGATAAACTAAATTATTTTGGAGTCAATCATGTTGGGTTTTCTTTAATTTTCCTAATTAAAATAAATAAATTAAAGTGGCAAATCACTTTTCAACCTTCAAAATACAAAAATCAATTTTCTGAACTCACAGCGAGTTCCAATCATGGAGTTTCTCCCGAAGAGCATTTCGATCCCTCGGTGGATCGGACCGGTGCTCGGGTGAGGCCTCACAATTGCAGCTAAGCCATATTGCTGAACTCCTCTTAAACAGTACCAAAACAAAAAATAAGGGCCACCAGATTCCAAAACTTAAAGCAAACCATCAGAAAAATCTCAATCCACTTGAACTCCTTGTAATGCTACCATGGCGAATATCCCATACTAATCCAAGTTGAGTTTCTCAAACTTTGCAAAGTTTTTCAGTCCACAAATGCATGTCTCTGCGGATAAAAAAGTCACATGAAAAATTGCATTCTCATGAATCCACCCTCATGCATCCATATAATCATCATTACAAGCATCATCACAAATCATCCACGGCATAGAAATTGGACAAAAGGTCCATGAATTTCGAAACATGCATACATGAATGTGCATCATCTATGCACAAACATACCTGCATATGCAATCATCTATAATTATACACCAACATGCTGAGCCAATAGCCTCACCCGCATCTCCTAAAGCTGATCAAAACTTCCTCAAAGCTGACTGATACTTTCTAAAGTTGACCAATGTCTTTTTGAAGCTAAATGATACATTTTCAGATCTAATCAATGAAGTATGACTTCCAGAGTCCCTTTACTCTAGGCAAAGTTCCTTTGAGCCATCCTAAAGGGCCAAACCCCCCACATTCAGAAGCCCAATTTTCTTTGGCGCAACCAAAATCTTATCAAGATCTCTTAACCTAACTCGCCATAAGCTAAGGCTTTCCCTTTATTAAAATCTAATCAGAATCTTGCAAGCTGACTCACCATAGGTTGAGACTCTCTTTCCACAAAATTATCTTATCCAAATTCTTCTTTACCTCTAGCATTAAGGCCAGACAGATAGCTTTGATTGAGATTTACCCAAATCTTCTTTACTTCTAACATTAAGGCTGGATAGATAGCATTGATTGAGATTTACCCCAAATCATCTTTACCTCCAACATTAAGGTTAGATAGATAGCCTTAATTGAGATTTACCCCAGATCATCTTTATCTCTAACATTAAAGTTGGATAGATAACATTGATTGAAATTCACCAAACCTTCTTTATCTCTAATATTAAGGCCGGATAGATAGCCTTGATTGAAATTCACCAAACCTTCTTTATCTCCAACATTAAGGCTGGACAGATAGCCTTGATTGAAATTCACCAAACCTTCTTTATCTCCAACATAAAGGCCGGATAGATAGTCTTGATTAAAATTCACTAAACATTCTTTATCTCTAACATTAAGGCTAGACAGATAGCCTTGATTGAAATTCACCAAACCTTCTTTATCTCCAACATTAAAGCCGAACAGATAGCCTTGATTAAAATTCACCAAACCTTCTTTATCTTCTAACATTAGGGCCGAACAGATAGCTTTAATTGAAATTCACCAAGACCATTCTCGCCTCTAACGTCAAGGTTGAACAAATAGCCATTGATAAAGTCTCATTTATCTTAGAGGGCCTCCTCCCAAAGGACATGACGAGAACATATAAGCCTAGAGTCTGGCATAGCTCTTCCCAATGTTCATAATCATTAGAATCAAAGCCAATTCTGATGAGGGGGCAATTGTGAACCCTTAATTTTGTACCCTCATAAGAAATTTTTTAGCCTTCAATTACATTGCTACTAGACATCCAAATATACCAAACCAACAACCAATTTCTAAAAAAAAAGAAAAAGACCTTAGAAAATGTACTAGGGTGACACATGGTGTGCCGCATAATAGGCATACGACGTCGTGTTAGACTTATGTAGCACCGCATGCCTTGCATGTGGCATGCTGCATAAGCTTGATGCAGTGCTGCACAGGCCTGGTGTAGCACCACATAAGCTTTGCCGTCTTGTGGACTCCACCTGTGCAGAAAATGACCCTTTTATCCCTTTCAGTCTAATTTTCAGCCCTTTCTAGCCTTACCCTTCATCGTCTTTTCACATTTTCAATACTTAAACTACCCTTACCCACTTTTCCTATAAATACCACCCTTCACTTCTCATTTGTCTTCACTCCTTTGAATTTGAGTATATTGCTATCCTCAAATTCCTCTCTTCTTCTCCCTCCAATCACTCTCTAATTAATTAATTACCTCACCCTAATATAGTTAATTAATCTTTTTAATTAACTAACACTCTTTTTTAATTAATCACTCAATTAATTAATTAATTAATCACTCTTTTTTCAAAAATCATTCCTTTTTCCAAAATCAAATTAATTTTTTTTCAATCCACCTTTTATCCAAATTAATTAATTAATCTTTTTAATTAATTAATCTATCCATCCTTTTGATCATATTAATTAGTTAATTAATCATTTTAATTAATTAATTATTCTTCCAATTTGTCCAATCACCTGCTCTTGATAAAATGAAATTTCGGTTTGGTAAAACTCTTTGCCCACCAAAAGTCAAGGTATCAGTCTTTTCCTCTCAAACCCAAATCAAATCAATCAATCTGATCAATCCCTAAACCCCTCCACTTAATCATAGAATGAACTACGTGGGTTTTGATCCCCATTCAATGGGGTACTTAGGCACATTTGGAATATAAATCCAAACCTCAAATCCAAATACCAATCATTCTCCTTTTCCCTTTTTAATTAATTTATAGATGTTTTATTTTCTCTTTACACTCATACCATACTCATGCATTAATCGTCATATAACATTTATCATCCATGAAATTAGTTTTTCAAAGTCAAATTAAACTTAAGAGCCAAATTTAGATTGTTTAAAACTAAAAACCTAGTTCCCGAGCTCAAACCTGGTTCAAGACTAATGATTTTATGATTGGGTAAATTAATTGCAAAATTAATGAATTAGAGTCAATTTGGGTTTTTTCCTTAATGTTTTTCCAACTAAATAAATTAAGGTGGTGACTCCTAAAATTATTTTTAAAATCAACAAAATTCGAACCTGAGGATTCCATCGTGAGTCTAAACTCAAATGAGCATCTTGATTCCCTCTAGCAGATTGGGCCGATGCTCGGGCTAGGCCTCACAACGAGTTAAGTGCAAAGGTTATTGCAATCGAGGTTGAGGATGAAGAGATGGTTAAGGAGTTTCTATTGGACTTTTATACTAGTTTTGGGAAAAGAAAATGGGAATGATAGGCTTTCTATGAAGCGAGTCTCTAACACTGATGATGAAGTTCAGAGATGATGCAGAACTTTAATAGTAAAGATGGATCTTGATAATGTGGCAAACTGATATGTTGTGGAAAGTTATGAGGCAAACTATTATGAAGTAAAGTATACAAAGTGAAAGGCTACAAGGTAAGGAAAAGCTTCGATGGCCAAGATGAGTTTCAGATATAAGGATGAAAATGAACTCGATACAAGCAAAGTGAGCAAAGGACTTGGTACATGTGAGACAAGTCCAAGTACTTGGTAATAAGGATGCAGGTATTTATGGATTGATGAAGCAAACTAGGATGCTTAGTAGCGAGGCTAAGGATATCTATATAGGCTTACAAGGAGAGTTGTTGGGCTAGGTATAACAATGTGTAGATAAGGTTAAGTTTAAGTTACTAATTAGAAGGGTATGTGTTAGTGTTGTAAGTGCTTTTGCATGGCCTATTTTATAAGATATTTTCAGACATATTGGAGATAGTCAATGATTGATAACATTAGCCACCTATTTATGTACATTTTGTAGAAATTGTATGGTCTAAACTAAAAGTTACTTTCCCAATAAATAGTTGTCAGCCACTAAGAATATTTTTAATTATTTATTCTTTGTATATAAAGACCAATGGACCATTCTAAAATATGAACTTTTTCTTTTCTTCTCTTTCTTCTCATGAAAATTAGTTCTATGTTTTTATTTCAAAATCTCTATGTTCTAGCTAGATTTTAGATCTAAATCTAATTTCCTTCATTACTCCTTTTACTTCAAAGAAACAACCAAATCTCAAGAGTAACCTAAGATCTGAGCAAATTCTTTTATTCATCTGTCTTTCTTAGAAGAGTTTGAGGTAGATCTAGAGATAGATTAATGGATCTAATGAGCCTAAAGACACTTGATGTCAAACTTAATAATGACTAAGGAGTTATTAAAGAGGCTATAGCAAGTGAGGTAAGTTATGAAATGTGTGAATGCATGGTGAAACCTACCATAAGTTATTTCTATTAAAGATTCTTCATTTGGTAACATATATCATGGAAAATCATTCTTTTAGTGTTATTATTACCATCTATTAAAACTTAATGTTGTAAACCATAATATAATTATTAAACTGATATTGATCCATTGCTATGATGGGGCCATTTAGCCAAAACTATGTTTACTATATGATGAGGCCATTTGGGCTAATCTTTGTTATAATAATGATCCTACCAAGCCAATACTTAGCCTTGACCACACATTGATAGAACCCCTTGACTAATGAGGAAAAATCCATTAAACTATGTGTTTACTAGTGATTCAACTGACGGGATCTATGAATGTCATAATATACTGAGAACTCCTATTGTTTTTGAGACTTTTAGGGTTAGTAGTGCTGTCTCACACATTAGATCTCATATTGCTATTGAGACTACTGGGTTTGTGGTGTTATCCCACTCATTAGATCTCCCACTATTATGTTATGATATTGAGACTCATGAGAATGTGGTTATGTTTTACCTTGAATTCTTCCACTATAACGTATGGTTTTGTCATATTGTTCCTTTGGCGCCTATTTGTCTTCAGCATATATGAATGTTCTATGATACCCACTGAATGATATGAATGCATTTATATATGTATATTCAAAATTGCTATTCCTTCTTAAAACTGTTGTATTAATCATAGTTTACTGAGTTAACATCTCACCATA
>CANTUT010002017.1:0-67500 GCA_947687605.1 Reutealis trisperma
CATTTACTATTATTATATCTTTTTATCTTTTACAAATTTGCAATTTGTATATAAAGTTGTTGATATACATTAATATAATATAAATTAATATCTTTTTATTTTTTATCATTTTCTAGGTGTTTTTTTTTTTGAACAAATTCAAAAAATATGCCAAAAATATAAGACGGTAAAAATGTTATTTTTTGAAATTTAGATTGTATTTTTGAAATTTTTTCATGAGAAGGTGAAAATGATATTTTTTGCCTTTTTTTTTGTTGTTTTTGAAAATTTTCCTTTTTTTTTTATAGTGCAATTAAATCTTGATTTAATTTGACCCAAATAAGCCCAAATCGAACGTTAAACTCCATTAGTCAAATGAGCCCACCTGCATTCCAAAATGTATTACACATTACTCACTCTTATTGTATTCCAATTATTCTCAAGTGTTTGTACAGCTTACAGGGAATAATAAGTGTTGCAAACTACTCATCCATGTTAAATTATAATTCAAAATTTTCAAACAGAGATGAAATTGATGGGGTTTTCAATCCTTCACAACTATTACATGTTTTTATAGTAACGGGTGTTGCTCTTTATTAGCGATTGTTGTTACATGATAGACAAAATGAAGGAACTAAATAGAACCTTAAATTACCCTTGTTACCAATAAGCTAACGATCATTATAGTTCACTGGTAATGACCATTACATCTTGTTCATAGCATTACCTATCATTTTTCAAGCAAAATATAAAAAGATTTTTAGCCATTAAAAGTGACATGAGAGTTGTTAGAAGTCATTTTCAAAGAAGAATAGTCACATTTTTTGAACTAAAATTGAAGACATATATATATGTGATGTTCCTAAGTGAAGAGACAGCAACTCTAAGTAATTCCATGTGCAATCTAAGCTTTACTCTTTCAATTCTCTTGTGCATTCTTGAGTGTTCTTTTATGGACCACTTTGATTGCATGTCAATATTCTATTCTCCCTCATTAGCATCTTTCTTTCAATATTTACTTTATTGATAACATTCGTAGCTATGACATATTTTATTTTATGAATTTGCGAAATCAGAGTTCTTCTACATAATATAATGGCAACTAATCTCATAATGGGGGAGTAATTTATAATGCTCTATTTCCCTGCAAGCTACAAAAACACTTGAAAACAATTAGAACGTAACGGGAGCGAGTAATATGTAACTCCCGTTTGAAATTTAGGTGGTCCACTTGACTAACAAATGTTAAGTCTTTGTTTGATTTGGCTTATTTAGGTTCAATTTAAAAAAAAAAAAAAAGAGAGTTTAATTGCATCACTGAACAAAAAAAAAAAAAAAAGATCAATTGAGCAGTGGCGAAGCCATATGTAATTGAACGTGCACAACTGCCTTCCTCAACTTTTTAAAATGCCTATAATAGTATACTAAATTATAATATTTTTAATATTTACATCTCCTAAAAAAAGATGGGGCAGTTAAGTGATGTTATAAAAAATTGGGGTTTATTGTGTACTTTGGTTTAATTTTCTTTCTTTTTTTTTTTATGTAGTTTTATTTATAATATTTATATATTTGCACAATTATTGAATTTAGTATTGTATTTTTTTATGGATAATATTTTCTATTTTTTAAAATTTATTTGTGTATTAATTATTTAATTGAATAATAGTATTATGTTGTAAAAGAGAGTTTACTATATAAATTTCTGCCCCTAAATTTAAGATCCTGGCTCTACCATTGCAGTTGAGCCTTTTGGTAAAGATAAAGGGCTTACTTGTACTTTTATGCAAAAGAAAAGAGTTTTTAATTACGCCAAAAAAAAGAAAGGATCTAATTGAGTCTTTTAGTAATTGAGAGGGTTACTCATATCTTTGCCCTTCTTCTATATATAACAAAAATGAAAAAGAAATAAAGAAAACATAATGCGGCCAAACTTTTTGACAAAATATATTTTGTTAATAATATTAAAATGTGAAGAAATTAATCAATTTCTTTTTTCCAATATGCGAGTTACAAGTGGGTTTACGCACGCTTTGCTGCATTATTTAATGTATTATATTATTTTAAATAAAAAAAGATGGATAATAAATGCATTTGGTATATATGGTATTAGTTATTATTTTCATAATATTTATATAGTATAAAAATATCTACAACAACTATCTACAGCATTAAGACATACCAAGATTATTTTTCTTGATACTTTAAACAATTAATACAAAATTACTGTTGATCTCAATATAACTATTGTATTAAGACATATAAATATTTGAAAATCTTATATCTTAATACATTGAACACAATTCGTTCAAAAAGTACAAAATATTTAGGCATCAATATTAAATAAAAAAAAAGAATAATTATAATAGTTATTAGTTTTGCTAACAAATGTTGAAATTACTTTTAATTAGAGTTGTGAACAGTTTCGGATAAAGCCAGGATAACCAAATCTCTATATCAAACTAAAATTTTGGGTATTGTAAAAATTAAGGAACCGATCGTGCATGAAAATATGAAATACCGGTATAAAATTGTATTGACATTTCGGTATAATTCAGTTCAGTTATTTGGGGTAATGGTTCGAGCCGATATAGTTTAGGTATCAAGATTTTTGGATAATTATATCAAATTCAACTCTAATAATTCAAAATCTAAAATTGGTCCAGTGAAATTTGACTTTAATGCAGTCGAATTCAACCTTATTCAGGTCAAATTTGATTGTAGACCTGAATGATAAAATTTTTGTCATATCTGATTTGGAATTTCAATTTGATTTTAATCAAATCAGATAATAACCATTCAACAATAGAGAATTAAATATGAAAATTAAGAAGACAGAAAAAAAAGCATGAAACACAGAGAAAAAAAAGCATGAACACCAAATATTATATATAATAATTACAATTAAGAAGACATAAAAAAAAAAAAAGCATAACACACCAACTATTATAGTAAAAAACTTAAAAAATAAAAGACTTAAAAAAAATAATAGTTAAAATTAAAATTTTAAAGTTAGATAATAATTTTTTTGAAGGGGCAAGGGCACTGAGTCACTAACTGGTTAGCAGGAGGGGCACTGGTTACATTGCATGAGGGCCAGAGGCATTGTCATCATCAATCAGACCCTCAATTGTTCTCTTCTCATCTGTCACTTGAAGATATATCTCATATATTGCCATGAGAGGAGGATAAACATTAACAATTTTATTCTTAACGTAATCAATTGACGCATCTGACATTTGCCTATGAATGTTCTCCTTCACTTCATACCTAAGAGTATCATAGAGCTCCTTGGTCTTGATATACATTAGTTCAAGAGACTCAGCCAGTGGTGGATGCTTCCATGCCCCCTACTTGTAAGGGTCACTTTTTTATGGAGTATTCAATGTGTTCATGGGCATGGTCATCGAGAATCGAGATGTATAAAGTAGAATATTGAAGATTCAAAATAAGATGAAAGATGTGTGAGCAAAAACAAGACTATTGGGGCTTTTTTATAATGAAAATTATTGTGACTTTTCTGTTTATCAATAAACATACAGTTGTTGCAATTTTTTTTAAAAAATATGAGCCATCATAGTAGTTTAATTTCCAAAGATATTTGCTTCATTTTTTTGATTGAATTAAAATTTATTTTTAATTATATAAGTATTTAAATAATTTTAATAAATCATTGAATTTTGAGTAATAAAAAATTTAAATTATTTAAAATTTATTTTATTAAATAAGCTAGTTCAACCTGGATAATGGATAGTCGAATTCAACTATAATAAGATCGAATTCAAATATAATAAGATCAAGTTCGACTGTATTAAATTAGGTGAAATTCAACCTCATTTAACAATTTTGAGTGCAATGGTGATATAAGGTCAAATTCAACTTGTATTAAAGTCAAATTAGACTAAATAAATCTTGAGTTTGATATTAGTAAGGTTGAATTCGACTGTGTTAATTTTGAATTCAATGTTGAATTAAACATTATTAATGAGATGTCAACCAAATGCATTAAAAAACACATATTTCTTTTTCACAATAATATAACTTTAAGAGTTGATTATTAGTTTATTACAACATTATATTTACACATTATATAAGTGTTCAATAATATAATTCAATATGCAGTTGTTCAAACATTCATTTTCAATTCATTCCCATAATTTGATGAAGAAATTAGATTGATTACCATTGAATTGCTGAATTGATGAAGACTCGGACAAATAGTAAAAACATCTACTGAAATCCCTAAATTGTACCCACTCTTTGAATCAACAGGATTCTATATATAAATTTAGATAATAGCACTGTAGGCACTAGACAATCAATATCAAGTTTAGTGTCTCAGCAAAATGCAAGCAATCATGAAACAATAGGTAGGCAAGAAATAGGAGGCAGGCAATAAGGAAACATTAGGATGGCAGCAAGGCATGCATACATTAAGGTAAGAAACATCAATAGGAGGCAATCAGAACCACATCATCAAACCACCAGATAAGGCTAGTAGAAAAGACAAATAAGAGGAGTAAATAAATCACTAAGATCAATAAATAAAGAATTAAAATCAACTAATATTTCAAAAGCCACAATTGTATTAAGGTCGAATTTAACCTTATTAAAGTCAAACTCGACCTTAATAAGGTCAAATTTCACCTAATTTAGGTCAAATTCGATATATATATATATATATATATATATATATATATATATATATATATATATATATATATATATATATATATATATATATATATATATATATATATATATATATATATATATAGTTGAATTTGATATGGTTAAAGTCGAATTTGACCTTAATAAGGTTGAATTAAATATACAAAATGAACAATAAACATTAAATATTAGACTCACATATTTCAGTGTGACAATCAAATATCAACAAGGCTACTTGGAACGACACTCCATTATTTTTGGCTCTTTCAAAACACCTGGAAAATGTAATTTTAAATCAATCAAATTTTATATTGCGAATAAATTAAACATTATTAAACGAGGTGTACAATATAAATATTTTGAAAAATATACCATCTTCCCAATTTTCAAATTCTGAGAGTATTTCTTCAAGAGTAATTTGTTGATAGTTGTTTCTTAGCTAGTATTGACAACAAATTAGCACCTCAGCAGTAGTAGGAGTCAAAGAGCTCCTAAATTGATCTAACGTCCTCGCACTAGTGCTAAATGCTGACTCACTTGCCATAGTTTAACATTGTATAGCCGATACATCCCTCATAACCTTATATAGCACATGGAACCTTACTGGATTTTTTTCCACCATCCTGGGAGGTTGAAATCCACTACAAATGTTTTCTCCCTTTCATCCAAATATATATCTACCTCAGATTTCTCAATCATATTACTTTTCCCTTCATTTATGAATGAGATATGGGTCAATATCATCATTTGTGATGCTATCAACTGTGATATGAGTAGAGGAAATTAATGTGTTTGATCTTAGTTGATCATCCTTTGCTTTGTACTCATCAAGCATCTCCTAGAGATCACTTTTCACCCTATATACATCATGCTTACCATAATGATCAATGTACTTTACCCTTGGCTACTTCACTTTATATCTAGGATCTAACACCAATGCAACAAATAGCATAACATTCATTTTATCTAAACTATCTCAATATTTATCAAATTTGGCTCTCATCTAACTACCCATAATAGCAAGTGCAGAATCAGGGCTACTCTCACACACCTCTAACTCTCTAAGTATTTTAAGAATTTCAAGAAAGTATAAATTAGAGGTAGAGTATAGAGTGCCTGAAATTTTCCTTGTAACATCATAAATTTTTTTTAGGAACCTAGTAATTCTTCATGCATTATCCCAGTCAAATTCATCAGGCAACTCATCCCCAAACTCAATTATTAACTTGTGATCTATCTCTTGCATCTTCTCAAATACTTCTTGATAACCTGATGTAGTTTGTAATATGTGATAGGTGGAATTCCACCTTGTTAGACAATCTATTCACAATGATGCTTTACTGTTGATTTTAAGTTTGTCACACCACTCTTTAAATTAGTCCTTACTTTGTGGGTTGCTCTTAATATACACTATCACATCTGTGATCTTAGAAATTATCTTTGAAATAGACTCCATCCCATCTCTCATGATCAATTAAAGGATGTAAGCACAATATTTCATATGAAATGTTTCCCTACTCAAAACAAATGCATATTTTTTCAATAATTTCTTTTGAATGTAAGTACAGAAATGTCATTGCTTGATGCATTATCAACAATGATGCACATGAATTTACTAATCCCCACTTTTCCATGCAAAACTCAATTACGTTCCCAATATTCACTCCATTATAACTCTTAATGGCATAAAAATTTAAAATTCTTTTATGCAAATTTCATTTATTGTCAATAAAATGAGTAGCTAAACATAGATAAGACAAGTTCTAAATACCTATCCATGTATCAGTTGTTAAAGAAACTCTTTGACAATTATTAGCAATGAATGTTTTCAATTTTTGCTTTTCACTCACAAACAATTTATAATAATCTCTAGCTATAGTGAACCTAGAAGAAATGATAAACTCAGGAAACTCAGGAGAAATTATTTCCACAAAATTTCTAAACCTAAGCCTCTCAATAATCTAAATGTTAACTCATTTCTGGTTATCATTTTAAGTAATACATCCCTAGAAGCTTGCTGGTCAAAGTCCAAGTAGTCAAACTTTTTTTCCAAGAAAATTACTTTTGAAAAGTCAATGTATTATGAGTCTTATCTTTTCCACCTCTATGCAACTCAACTAGTGCTTTTTTATCTTGAATTAGAAAATTCTTACAAGTTTCCTTCAAGTGTTTCCAAAGGCCAGAAGTGCCCTAATCACTTTTCCCTTGATAATCTTTTTTACACCACACATATTCAACCCTCTCAGTATTATTTCCCTCATTGTCATACAATTTCATAAAATGATTCCAAATATCAAACATAATTCTTTTATTACTAAGAGGAGTAATGATAGAGTTAACTATATTGCCTCTTGGTTGATTCCCATAATCAATTTGCATATGATGATCATCATTAGTTTCATTAACTTCATTTGAAAATATTTTACTTAAAACTACTGAAGGAGATGAAATTGAATCTATTGTGTTGGAAATAGATTGCTAAGCAACTGGTGGCACATCTTGTGTACTTCCACCAAAGCCTCTTTATGTTGTTGGTGTCCTTCCACCATGGACTCTACCTAATGCTAGTGTCCTTTCGCCAATCCCTTTTCTAGTGTTATTATTTTTTTTGTTTTTTTGTTTTTAGGTTTCCTTCCCATTTCCTATACAGCAAATGATACATAACAATCCAATAAAATAATTAAAAATACAATCCAATAAAAAATAAATTTCATCGAATAAAAATGATATTATAAAATCTACTATAAGGTCAAACTTGACCATACTATAATCGAATTCAACCTTATTATAGTCAAATTTGACCTCAACAAAGTCAAATTAGGACTTATTATGGTTAAACCTAAACTTATTACGGTTGAAATAGACCTGATTTCATTATGGTCAAAGTTGATCTGATTAAGGTCAAATTTGATCTGATTAAGATCAAACTCGACCTTATTAATGTGATTTTAAACCTTATTATAAAAAATATTCTATATCATTTCATTTCATAATTAAAATACATTGCATACTAAACACTTTGACACTTAGTAATGTTAAAAGTATAAATATTAAACATAAGATAACAATCATACATCTACTATTGCTATTACTACTTATAAAACATCTATGCCATGTAAATTTACTGATTTTATCATTTTGCATGTTCATGATAAAAGCATCCAACTCCAATATATTAAATTTATCTAAATTAGCTCCCAAAATTTGTAAAAGCTACAACTATCACAATAAAAATACAATTTATTAGGGTTTTTTAGAGACTCTGATATCTTAATCATAGCCTTTCTTCCTTAATTACACCATTAGTTTTTAAATTTAATCAAACTTCCATTCACACAATTGTAGCTTTTGCCATCTCCATATCCTTTATTAATGTTAGATCTCATTGACATTGATGAACTATATTCTCATTGACATTGATGAATTATATTCCATTTATCTACTATTTGCCAAATAATGAATACAATTAGTAATACTCTATGAGATTAATGAACTGAGAATCAGTAAGAGATTTTGCAATACTCCATCCTCTATGTCTTCCACTTTGATTATTTATACATATACACATTACACAATATAAAAAACTAGTAGTTACATTTATTTATTAGTTTTAACTTCTAACTTTTAACGGTCATATGGTAGTTTAAATTTAACTATTGCCTTGAACTTTTCTTCTCTTTCTTTGATTTCTCTTTACAATTATAGTTTTTTTCAACTGTAATAGCTCTTTAAGGTAGATATCTTCAAGATATACACGATAATAGCAGTGTTTTTAACCTGATTTAGGATTAGGGTTATACACTATAAAGAAGAGACAACAAGCTTCTATGGGAGAAAAATTGAAAGATTTTCTCTCTTCAGTGGCCAAACTCATACCTAAGGCTAGATTTTAGGTTTTCATACCATTAAAATAATTTAGCTATGTGTCATAATCGGTAATCAATATCAGGTTTATTATTATTATTATTATTATTGTTGTTGTTGTTGTTGTTGTTGGTATTGTTGTTGTTGTTGTTGTGGTTGTCGGAATTCAGATAAGTTAATGCAAAATGGCATAGTTTTTAAATGCTAAATTAACTTATCTTTACTTAGCTTAAAATAGTGTAACATTAATACCTTAATAACATAATATTATTGGATTATACTTTGTGAATTAGTATTAGGGTTTATGAAATAGTGGTAGGGTTTATGATATAGGGTTTATGTTTTATTGGTTCATATCTATTGTTTGATAATTTAGGGTTAGGTTAGGGTATAGAGTTTCATTGATAAATAATTATGAATATTTAAAACACATGTTTGGATTAATGATTAATCCTAATGTTTCAAGTCATTAGTTATGAATTTAACCTTATTGAGATATAATTTCATTGATTATTAATTATTACGAATTTTTCAAATTTACAAGGTCAAATTAAATATTAGATATATACATTTTTTTACTTATTTAATTGACATAGGTCTAAATTAAATAATGGAATTAAATATGAGATATATATATATTTCAACTTATTTCAACTTGTCATTGACAAATAATGGAATTTAACTATGTATGCTTAATATGATAAATTGTATAAAGTCAAATTCAACTCTGTACAAGGCTAAATTTGACTTGAATGAGGTGGAATTCAACATTATAACATCGAATTCTACCCCGTACAAGGTCGAAGTTGATCTCATTAAAGTTATCTTATTTAGGAAGAAATGTTCAATATTAAGGTTAAACAAGGTTTGATGAGTTTAATGAAAAATAAAATACATTTAATAAAAAATCTTTTTTCATGAATATATGTGTTTGTTTATTAATTTATAATTATTATTATTGTCACGTCTTGAGTCTCAAGTCTCTCAATGAGGTTTTAAGTTGTCCAAATCACGATTAAATACTACACTATTCTAACTTTTAAACTAAGCTATGCCAAGTAAGTTTATAAATAAAAACTAAGCCATTTTATGTTCATGTTTTTTTTACTCGGTTACTTACTCTCCTAACTCCTAAGTGATAATTTTATTTAGGTTATTTAAAACCTCAATTCGCATAGCTTAGATTAAAACAGCCTAGTATTTAATCATCCAATGTGACTTAAAACAACATAATATCAGTATGTACATGTCTATGTGATTTATTGTTCAACTTGAATGTTAATATAGTCAAATTCGTCATTAATAAATTGAATTTGACAATAATATAGTCAAATTTGATAATAATACAGTCGAATTCAACAATTTTAAATTGTCATTCATCAAATTTGATATCAAACTAAGAAAATTGACTTCAATTATGGCATAATAGATAGATACTTTGATCAATTCAAGATATGAATTGAATATAATCTTAGCCTTATATCCTATTAGGTAATTGAATATAAACAATCAATTAATCATGAATTCTGTATCAATTTCCATGATTGATCTGAATTTTAGATTTTTCATTAATATATTAATAAAATAATATTATTGGATTATACTTTGTGAATTAGTATTAGGGTTTATGAAATATTGTTAGGGTTTAGGATATTGGGTTTATGTTTTATTGGTTTATGTCTATTGTCTAACTGTTTAGGGTTAGGTTAAGGTATAATGCTTCATTGAGAAATAATCATGAATATTTGAAACACATGTTTGGATTAATGATTAATCTTAATGTTTCAAGTCATTAATTATGAATTCAACCCTATTAAGGTATAATTTCATTAATTATTAATTATTATGAATTTTTCAACTTTATAAGGTTGAATTAAATATTAGATATATATATTTTTGACTTATTTAATTAGCATAGGAATAAATTTCAACTTTGTAATTGACAAATAATGGAATCTGACTATGTATGCCTATTATGATAAATTTTATACTCAAATTTGACTTTGTACAAGGCCAAATTCAACTTGAATAAGGTAGAATTTGACCTTATAACATCGAATCTTGCCCGTACAAGGTTGTAGTCGATCTCATTAATTAAGGTTGAACAAAGTTTGATGAGTTTAATGAAAAATAATATATACATTAATATAAAATCTTTTTCATGAATATATGTGTTTGTTTATTATTATTATTTTCGTATCTCAAGTCTCTCGATGAGGGTTTAAGTTGTCTAAATAACAATTAAATACTATACCATTTTGACTTTTTAAACTACCTATGCTAGCTGAGTTTATAAATAAAAACTACATTGTTTTATGTTCAAGTCTTCTTACTCAGTTACTTACTCTCTAAACTCCTAAGCAATAATTTTATTGATGTTGATTTAAGTTATTTTAAAACTTATTCAATCTCTATTTTGATCTTGTCATTCAAATTAAAGTTATCTAATATATGTGTTAAGTGTTTATTTTGCAGATAAAACATATTAGATAAGTTATCTAATATATGTGTTAAGTGTTTATTTTGTAGATAAAATGTATTGGATAAGTAGAAAATTCAAAGATTCAAAAATTCTCTCAAGTCATGAACTTGGCCTTTGAATCGCCACCAAGATACAAGAATCACGACCGCGACCACATTATCATGACCAAGACTTAATTAAAGACAAAAGGATTGAAACTTGCCTTGAGAAAAAATTAAGTTCACAATCTCAGTAAAAAATGATTGATGGTGTTGAAGAGCTAATTCCTAAAGAGGAATGGGTTGATGCCCAAAGGAAAGCCAATGGCAAAAATAAAAGAGCAAATTATCCTTAGTTCTCTTTCAAGAGAAGAATGTGGTAGAGTTCAACACTACTCAAATGCTTTTAACATTTGGAAAGTTTTAGAGAACTAACATGAAGGAACTAAGCAAGCTAGAGCCAAAAAGATTCAATTGCTCACAACCGAGTATGAGCTTTTCAAGATGAAGCCCATTAAAAGCATGATTGACATAACTATGAGGCCTTGCTTGAGCACTAGTCCAATTCCTTAAAGGAAATCGAAATGCTCATTTGGGAAAGAACTCACGTGGAAGCCCTTGGACTCATCTTTGATAGATTTGAAAATTATTCCTTCGAGTTGCCACCTTAATTTGTTTATTTGGGAAAATATAAGCCATTTGACTCCAATTATTACCCAAAGGAAAAAGATCACTAGCCTTAAAACCAAAGAGGATTCAGGAACTAGGTTTTCAGTTTAACAAAATATGTTTGGCCAAATAATATAAAAGTAACTTAAAATATATTTCATAAATAGTTTAAAATACATGAACAATTTATAACATGCATGATCATTCAATCTATAAAGTTTATACACAATTAGAATTCAAAATAAAAGAGAGTTAATATTACAATGAAATCCCAAACTTAGGAGATACCTCCTCTAGCCCTTATGAATTCTATGGAAGTCACACATTCCCTAAACTAAGCCTAATAACAAAGTAAAGGAAAGTAAAATAAAAGCAAGTGAAGAAGGTGATAGGGGGGAGAGTTAGTTAGTTTTAATTAGATTTGATACTTGAACTAAGCATGCTTGTGTATCCCTTTGAATAGGAATGAGAACCCATGCAGTTCTTCCTTCTTGTGAAAGGGTTAGTTTAGCCTAGCCACTTTATCATATTTTGATTGATTGATTAATAGAGGGTTGAGTTAATTAATTAACTTAATTGACTATTGAGTTAATTAGCTAGTAACCTAGATGAATCAATTTAATTAATTAACTAAAAGAGGCAAGGAAATTCATACAAAAGAAAATTAAAGGAAAAGAAGCTTACCTTAGACGGCGTAACGGTTTGGCTCAGACGGCGGGTAGGGATAACCTCGGATGGCTGGTGGTGGCTAGCCTCAGATGGCGTAGGGGCTCGTCTAAGATGGTGGGTGGTAGATAGCCTTGGATGGAAAACATGAGCCTTTGGCAATAGACTTGCCTCGAACAGATAAGCGAAAAGCCTTTAACTAATCGGGTAGGAATTAAGAAGAAACCTCCCAACACAAGCCTTGGGCAATAGACTTGCCTCGAACAGGCAGGTAGAAATCCTTTAACTAGTTGAGTAGGAATAAAGAAGAAAGCCCGTAACTTGCTTTTTGAAGTAAGGAGCAAATGCAAAGTTGTTTGTTTGAAGTTAATGTTATTCAAGCTCTGGAAGTTGGTTCTTTGAAGTATGGAGAGGTTCTGTATATATAGAGGGAAGATTGAAGCATAGAAGGCATCAAATTTTAAAGTGGGATTACAAAAAAGATAGGACATGCTCGAGTTGCTACAAAGGGCATTGAGGTGCCATAGAGCCTTGCAGAAGGCTCTGTGGTATTATTAGCTCTCCTGTTTCTCCCATTTTCATCCGTTCTTACTTATTTCTTGTCCATTTTTACAATTCCGGTTGTGTTATATTCATTACTTAGTTCTAGATGATTTGAAAGGGTTTAAATGACAAAAAGACATGTCTTGAATTTTCCAATTTTTCCATTTTGAGAGTTTTCTGCTTCTGGATGTTTGTTTTTTGAGCCTAAGTACTTCTAAGGTTTAAATGCATACTGGAGGGTGTAAAATTAAGGGTTCACAATAACAAATAGGCTCATAGCCATTGTTACAAACATTAAGAATTAGGCAAAGTGTACAACTTGGTTGATATTAATCATAAGATTCTCAAAGCACTTCCAAAGAAAGATTATAGACCTAGAGTGGCTAGCATTAAAGAAGATAATAAGGATTTTGGGAAGGTTCCTACTGATGTTCTAATTGGTAAACTTATTATTGAAGAGATATCTCTAGTGATAGAGAAAGAAGAACATTAAGAAAAGGAAAAAAAAATCACTAGCTCTTAAGTCTTCAAAAGATCAAATTGATAGTGAGAGTAATTCAAGTGACTCTTCCAATGATGATGAAGATGAGAAGTTTACAAGAATCACTAGAAGAATGAAAGAGATCATCAAATGCAAGAAAAAAAAAGAAAAAGAAAGTAACTTGCTTTAGTTGTTGGAAGCAAGGCCATTTAAAGCTTGATTATCCTAAGAACAAGAAAAAGAAGAAATGGGATAAGGAGAAGATAAAAGGATTTAAGGCTACTTGGGATGATAGCTCTTCAAGTGAAGAGGAAAATCAGGATGTAGCCAACCTTTACTCAATGGCTTTGGAGGAACCTAGAAATGATGTATGTTCCACTTCTCATTTTAATGATGATGATATTTTTTGCTCCACATCTCACTCTTGTGATAATGATTGTGATAATTTGCATAATGTGGATGATAAGGATGAACTCGTGAAAGTTATGGCCTTAAAATGCCAAAAATATCTTTCAAAAATGAAATGTTCACAACTTAAAAGAAATTTCAAAGAATTGGAAAAACTTGTTTTAAGTTTAAAAACATCCAATGTTATTCTTAAAGATTCATTGGAAGAAATTTCCACAAAAATCTCTTCATTTGAAGCTTTAAATAAAATGATTCTTTAAAATTAGAGGTTGAAGAATTAAGAGCTTTAATTTCTAAATTTCAACAAAGGGAAGGAAGCTTTGGATACACTAATTGTATCTCAAAGACCACCCTTAGTGAGGCATGGTCTTGGCTTTGATGGTTCATCAACTTCTACATCCTCTCCTCCATCATTTGTCAAAGTCATAACTCCTCAAACCTTTAGCATTAAGATTGTTAAAAATGGAGTAAAATCACACACTAAACCCTCCAATCCTAAGAAGATTCATATGGGTTCACAAAGCTTTAGAGCCAAGCCTTCAAAAGCAAATCATGCATTCATATACAAGAGGCATACTCCTAAACACCTACATTCACAACGTAATTCATGTTCTTGTGTGCATAATCATTATAATGTTGTGAAAAAGACTAAATTTCATAACAATATGGCAAAATCCAAAAAGACTTTCAGGTCTAAGCTTAAGTGCCATTATTGTATGAAAAGTGGGCATATAAACATTTTTTATTATATAAGGAAGGCACACCTCAAATTAAAGGATCCTTCTATTACTAACCCCTAAGGACCCAAATATACTTAGGTACCAAAGCAAAGATGAGTTGCTTTTCTTATAGGTGTGTCAAATCTTCTAAGAATGAAGAGTTAATGATATGAAGATAGTGGATACTCAAGACAAATAATTGGGAATGAAAGTCCAAAGAAAAGCTTTGATAGGATTCCATACTTGTAAACAATGCCAAAGGTAAGGCAATTGGCATTGGCAATATTAGTAAGAATATTTAATCCCTAATTGAAAATGTTGCTTTGATTGAACACGAATATGATTAAGACCATTGATGAATTAACTGATGATATTTGGTGGCATTTTGTTGCTTTTTGGTATCTATGGTATGATTGTTTGAAATTTTATGATTGGGTGATGTTTTAATGCTTAATATACATAATTACATTTATTTTGATATTGAGTCATAATGCCAATTGCATTGCATCACATTTCCTTCTAAAATTTTTTCAAAAAAATTCTAGCTTTCTTGAAATCGCTGTCACTATATCTCTTTCATGGTCACGATATTTAAATTTCTAGCCATTGCTGCCAACACAAAAGTCTTGCTAGTGATTTCCAAATCTCGAATGTGATTTCTCAATAGCGGTTATGACTTAGTGACTGACAGCAAAAATATAGTCGTTGCTATAATGGGCAAATTTGCATTAAATTCTGTTTTTACCATTTTTAAGTAAGTTTTTCTCTCTTTTTAAGCCTATATATAACCTTTTTTGATTCCTAAATAGTTTATAGCTCTTAACTCTTTTCCTAATCTAATTATAAGTCTTTTTCCTCTAAAAGTTCTCTCTTCTTATTTAGCTTTCCTATTCCTTCAAGAATTCTAAGTTCTTTTCTTTTTTATCTTCTTCAATTTCTTCATCTCCATCTTTTATTCTCTTTGTCAATGGCAACAAGGTCAAGAAAGGGCAAACAAGTTCCATCTTCCTCTAAAGAACTAAATATCCTTGAACTCATGCAGGGAATCACCTCGGAACAAAAATAATTATTCAACCATCTCCAAAACAAACAAATAATCCCTACCAAAATTCCTAATGAATTGACTTTCCAAAAATTAAGAATTCTAGATAGCATCAAAGCCTACATCAACAACCTCTAATAGGAAAAATTCATTTATGTTGAGGAAGATAGTTTTGAGGAATTAATAAGAGAATTCCTTGCAATACTTCATGTTCAAAAACAATTGAATCCAATTAAAGGTCATTATGCCTTTAATTTTCATTTCTTTGGCCAAAGGTATGAACTTTCTCTCAATGACTTAGCCAACATCTTTAGGACTTAGCCAACATCTTTAGCTTTCAAACCAAGGGTTCATATCATATACATGAATCCGAAATGAATGTCCAAACCTTTTGGACCAAAATTTCCCTTAAAATTAAATTTGACCCTAAAACCTCTTTAGCTAAACAAATAAAACTTCTTTCTCATTAGGTTCTACATAGGATCATCACCCTCTCCATCAATACAAGGGGTGATGGAAATGAGAAAGTGATACGAACCCTAAACGACTTGCTTTGAGACCCAATACCTTTATGCTTGGAAGCGACTCCCTCAGAAAGCCAAATCAAGTTTACAAGGAAAATCTCAACCCAATGACAAACTTGTGTCAAAGAACCTTGGTATATTGTGATCGAAACAAAGTAATTAACTTTGGAAGTTCGGAATATTGATTCAAGCAAGAACCAAAAGTTGAGAAATTTCTCACAAAACTTAATTTCAAATTATTCAAGTTTGTTCTATTCCTAGATTAGCTAAGTATTTATATCATCTTAGCTAGGTTACAAACCTTAAAATTCTTACTTGGCCTTAATTTTAAACAAACTAAAAAGCCCAAAAACTAATTAAAATACTTAAAATAGAAAAAAGATAGATGTGAGCTTAATTAGCAAAATTAGCCTAATGACA
This sequence comes from Reutealis trisperma, assembly GCA_947687605.1. Lineage (NCBI taxonomy): Eukaryota > Viridiplantae > Streptophyta > Magnoliopsida > Malpighiales > Euphorbiaceae > Reutealis > Reutealis trisperma. Next base: position 16,447 of record CANTUT010002017.1, read on the forward strand.
ATATAAGAATAACGAAAAATAATTAAAATTGAAAATAGAAGGCATAGGCAACCCAACCCATTGTGTGTAGCTCGCCTGATGCCTCAACCTAGCTCACCCAATGCCTCAGCCCAACTTGCCCAACGCCTTATCATCTTAAAGAGACTTCTTGAATTCCTTTTTGGACATATCTTTATATACTTCTTACAAGGCTTGGATTCCCATCATTCACTCTCTCCTCAAAAGGATTCGACCTTGAATCTGTACTTCCATTGAGGAGATAAGGATTTGAAACAAAAATTGAAGAAGTAACATAACATCTATCTTGGAATTGCAGCTTGTAGATTATTCCTCCAAAACGAAAAGCTCTTTGTCTATAGATAGGAATTTGTAACACATGATTGTAAATTCTTCCAATCATAATCCTGATCTTCTCTCTATCCTTTTTGGTTACTTGGATTGCATTGAATGTAGAATCACCATCATGTTTTCTCCATGACAATCCTTATTTGAAACCCTGAAAAAGAAAAGCAAGAAAACTAGAGGAAAGTAAAGGAAACTTGTTAGTGAATAGCACCTTTTTATCTTTTTCAATCACACAAACACCTTTTTCTTTTTCTTGACTTAAGTCTTCACTTTTTCTTCTTTTCAAATCTTTATACTCATTTTTTTTTTGTTTCAACTCATCAATCTCTTTTCTTTTCAGCTCATCCTCAAATACTTTCACAAGAGAAAGAGATATAAGAGTAATGTGTTTGCCATCCTTATCAAAAGTGTATCAATTTTTAAAACTATCATGTATGGCCCTTCTATCAAACTGTCAAGGCCTTTCCAAAAGAATGTGACTAGCTTGCATAGGCACAATATTATAAAGGACTTCATCTTTGTACCTATTTATAGAAAAGGCAACTAAGACTTATTTGGTAACCTTAAGACCAACACTCTCATTAAACAACTTCAAATGATAAGGGTTAGGATGTTTGAAAGTTAGTAATTTAAGCTTTTCAACAAGACTGTAACTAGCCACATTAGTACAACTACCTTCATCAATGATTAAATTACAAACTTTGTCTTGAATGAGGCACCTAGTGCAGAGCAAGTTTTCCCTTTGCAGGTTATCTTCTACTTGAACTTGTGAACTCAAAACCCTCCTTATGATCAACAACTCTCCTCTTTTTGGCATTGCAATGATTTCGTCTCCACTATTTTCTTAATCACTTATGTCTTCCAAAGGGGGCATGTTGTCATTGTCATCATCCTTGTCACTTTTAGAAAATAGCACTCCATGGAATGTGATCATCACCCTCTTGTCAGGGAATTGGGAAGCTACATGTCTGGAACCCAAATACTTAAAGCATTTAATATCACGAGAACGGTTTGGAGTTTCAGATTTACCTTTCTCCCTCTCTTTTGACATAGGTGCAACTTGTCCCTTTCTTGAATTGAATTTGGACTTGGAATCAGTCCCCACATCTTCCTTCTAACTTGATTTCCATGGCTTGGATGAATATGAAGAAGATGAACTTCGATTGTTGCTCTTGTACCAAAGTTGCCTCTCAACCTTGATTGCCATATGCAACATATCCTCAAGCTCCACATAATGCTGTAATTCAACAACATTGGCAATGTCTCGATTCAGCCTATGTAGAAACCTAGCCATGGTGGCCTCTCTATCTTTATCAATGTTGGCTCGAATTATAGCAACTTTCATTTCTTAGTAATACTCATCCACACTCTTGGATCCTTGAGTAAGGCTTTGTAATCTGTTGTGCAAAGCCCTATAAAAATGGGTAGGGATAAATTGCCTTCTCATTAAAGCTTTAAGATCTTCCCAATCCTCAATGGGTCTTTCTCGATTCCTTCTTCTTCTTTGCTTGGTATCATCCTACCAAGTAATGGCATAATCTTCAAATGCAGCTATGGCAAGCCTCAATTATTTTGTTCCAGAGTAGTCATGACAATCAAACACTAGCTCCATCTTCTTTTCCTAATCAAGGTGTACTTCTAGATCATTTTTGCCTCTGAAGGGAGGAATTGTTAAATTGATACCCCCATTACCTTCTTACCTTCTTTCCCTTCTATATCCTCTTCTTTCTATGGTATCATCTTCAAAGTCATTATTAGATCTAGACTCTTCATCATCTTGCCTTCTTTGGACTCTCCTCCTAAGTGGATTTTGTTGTGAGCTTGCTCTTTTCAACTCATCAAGATCGAAATTATATCTTTCTATGGCGTCCATCATGCCATCCAACCGAACACTCAGACATTGGAAACTTTGTTGAATAGCTCGTATATTGAAGGCTTGATCATTATCTTGATTATTAGACATTTTGTTTTGAACTTGCAAAAATAAAGTAAGTAAAGTAAAATAACCTCACTTCACTCCCTCATGTGTTTTCACTCAAGTAATAAATCACTCAAGTTCACTCGTATTTGTTTTTCACACAAACCAGCAGGCTTTTCTCTAGATGAACTCACACTCTTGCCTTTTACCTCTCAATTCTCTCTTTTAGTTCTTACAAGAGCCAATTTCCAAAACGACACAAAATTAATTAAATTTTTTTCTCAATAATTTAACCAAGATTTAAAAGTGAAATTTGACACAAATTTAAAACAAAACAGAAACGCTAGATGATTTTTGACAAGGACAAAGACACAAAACATGAATTTTGCCAATAAATTGAGAAAATTATAAAATTAAACATAAATAAAATAGATAACAAGATGAGAAGAATGTAACTAACAGCACTCAAAACAGAGTTTTCTACATAAAGTTATAATAAAATGAAATTTACTGAGAAACCGAAAAACGCAAATTTCCAGGCCTAAATAGTGGAATTTGGCCGAAAAACAACAGACATCATGAGCAAAGCTAGTGAATTTTGATCATTGGCCGGTTTCCATTGGAACTGTGTACTTAAAAAGGTCAAAGAACGCGATTTTTTCAACACTGAAATTTTTTTTTTCGAATTTTTCGAATTGCACCTATGAAGGAACAAATTAGGGTTAACAAATGAAAAGGAAAAAACAAAGGAAACATTGCAAACGAAAAAAGGAAACAATAAAAGAAAAGTCAAAATAAATTAGGATGGAAAAAGGAAGCTCAAACCAAAATTGAAAGCAAATCCTAGCTTGTTTTGGAAGGTAGGCTTGATTTGGTCAAACTTATTAATTCTTTTTGATTTGGTTGGAATTCCAGCAATCTTCCTTTTCCTTTTTACTTTAGAATTAGAAACAAACACTATATATATATATATATATATATTCCTATATAATTTCTAATTTTGCCAAGATTCTTTCCTTTTTCTTTTCTTTTCCTTTCCTTGGCAGATTTTTTTAAGATTCTTTCCTCTTTTTTTTTTTTTTGTTTTTTTTTTCTTTTTCTTTCTATCCGATTTCTTTCTCTCTCTCTTTTTTTTCAATCTAGTTATAGCAACAAATCGAAAGGAAAATAAAAAAATAAAAGTAAACAAATTAAATATCAAACACAAGAAGCCAAAACCGAAATTGAAGTCAAGGTTGGACGAATTCCTGTCTTCTTTCTTCCTGAATTGAATTGGTTTCCAATGAAAACACAAGAACGAAAGGAATATAAATATGAAAGGATGGAGGATAAGGAAATGAATAGACAAACAATTTTGGATTTTTTTTTATTTTTGAATTTCAGACCTGAAATCAAAAGGAAACAAAATTAACGAAAACGACAACAAAGGAATAAACAAAAAGAAAAACGAAAATAGGCAAAAATAGAAAACAACAAACAAAGATGAAATTGACAGAAACAAGAAAACGAAGACAGAAAACACAATGAACGGAAGGATATAACTTGATTTAGAGCCTAAGCTCTAATACCAAATTGATACGAACCCTAAACGACCTACTTTGAGACCCAATACTTTTACACTTGGAAGTGACTCCCTCGAAAAGCTAAATCAAGTTTACAAGGAAAATCTCAACCTAATGACAAACCTGTGTCAAAGAACCTTGGTATGTTATGAACAAAACAAAGTAATTAACTTTGGAAGTTCAAAATATTGATTCAAGCAAGAATAAAAAGCTGAGAAATTTCTCACAAAACTTAATTTTGAATTATTCAAGTCTATTCTATTCCTAGATTAGCTAAGTATTTATATCATCTTAGCTAGGTTACAAACCCTAAAATTCTTACTAACAAAATTCAGGCTTGGCCTTAAATTTAAACAAACTAAAAAGCCCAAAAACTAATTAAAATACTTAAAATAGAAAAAAGATAGATATGGGTTTAATTAACAAAATCAGCCTAATGACAATATGAGAATAACAAAAAATAATTAAAATTGAAAATAAAAGGCATATGTAGCCCAGCTCATTGTGTGCAACTCGCCTGGCACCTTAACCCAGTTCACCCAACGCCTCAGCCTAGCTCTCTCAATGCCTCATAATCTTGAAAAGACTTCTTGAATTCCTTTTTGGACATATCTTTGTATACTTCTTGCAAGGCTATTGGATTCCCATTAAAAAGTCTCTCAAAAGACTTGTTCTTTCTCTATAGACTCATTAAGGGAAAGGGAATCCAAATTGCCCGTTTCCTAATTAATCACTTTCTTTATCTCCAAACCATGAAGAAAGGTGCCATTCTTGTTCCTTCCACATCACCAAAATTGGAAAGCATGTTAGTGCTCTCATCAAACAAAATAAAGCCCTACTCAAAAATTAAATCAAAAAGACCTTCATTGACACTTAATACATGGTTAATGCCAAGGCAATAAAAGAAAAAGGAGAAGGGTATGAATATGTTTTTGGTGAAATAGGCCTTCAAAAAGCAAGGAGAAAAAGGCTTAAAATGGTAGTGGGTGAATTTAGCCAAGCCATAGAAGAAGAAACATAAGAAGAAATTCCTCTTCCTCCACCTCAATTTCAACCTCAACCTCAAAGACACCAATTTTCTCCTTAACCAAGTTTTATCAAGAGTTGACTGCTTTCACCATGATATCTTTGTCCTACAAGGACACTTTCAACTACCCCAATGGAACTTGCAAACTTAGACTCATAGTGACCAATATGAAGAAGAAGGACAATAAAAGTAGGAACACCATGATTAAGAAGAAGAGGAGTAAAAGGATGGAGGAGATGCTTCTTGGATCTTCCTTTAAGATTTCTTCAATCTTATGATTTTTATTTTTATTTTATTTTATTTCGTGCATTCACTCTTTGTTTGATTTCTTATTTTTAATTAATGAAACATTTTTTAAGTTAATTTGCCTATTGTGTCTCCTTATTTTCATTTCTCTCTATGCTTATTTGCTCTTTGATCTTGCCAAAGGGGGAGAAATAACTTAAATATAAAATTGTCATTGGATAATTGACAAAGGGGAAGATTCGTTTTAATTAATTAAGGGGGAAAACTTAATGTATTGATTTGATATAACTGAATATGTTGATTTGATATGTATATCTTTTGAATCTTGAACACTTATAATTTGTTATAAATTGCATAAATTAAGGGGGAGCAACCCTAATTATAAATGATTTGAAAGTAATTTTGTATTTAAGTTTAATTTGATTGTCAAAATAAAAAAAAGGGGAGATTATTGACCCAAGTTATTTAAAACTTAGTCAATCTCTATTTTAATCTTGTCAATCAAATTAAAGTTATCTAATATGTGTTTTAAGTGTTTATTTTGTAGATAAAACCTATAATATAAGTTGGAAATTCAAAGATTCAAAAATTCTCTTAAGTCATGAACCTAGTATCTAAATCATGACCAAGATATAAGAATAGTGATCGCAAGTGCGACCACATTATGGAGACCAAGACTCAATTAAAGACCAAAAGATTGAAACTTGCCTTGAGAAACAGTTAAGTTTATGACCTCAGATCCAGTAATCATGACTACGATCAAACAGTAATGACAATGACTGCGACCACATTATGGCGATCAAGACTCAATTAAAGACTAAAGGATTGAAACTTGCCTTAAGAAACAATTAAGTTTGCGACCACATTTATGACTATGACTATGGGAGTGATCCAGTAATCATGACTGCGATCAAACAGTAACGACTGCGACTTTCATTAGGGCAAACTTTCCACTCTAATAGATAGTCAAGTAGCCAATGATCAAATGCCACGTGTCACTAGCCATTATAAAAATGAATTTCATGACTATAATTTGGGTTTTGCTACCGCAATTCTGCTTCTAACAGATAACTTTTTGCAAGCTGCTTTGGAAATATGTTTTTTTCTTTTATACTCATTTGTAATGACTCTTTAGAGGATATAAGCTACAAATACTCCCTCTAAAGGTCTTAAACACTAGAGAATAGTTTATCAAGTATACAAACTCTTGTAATTTTATTTCTCAAACCTAAAACCTTTGTAATACACATCTTGTATTGGCTAGTTGAGTATTAGCCATTAAAACACTTGTATAGGGGAGTGAGCCTTAGAAACTCTTGTTTAGGTTTGAGTATAAGCCTTTGTAGAACATTTAATTGGATTTTAGAGTTAGTCTTCTCAAAACTCTTATTTAGGTTAAGAGTGAGCCTTGGAAAAAACTCTTGTAAGGTTTGGTGTAAGCCTAAACACTAAGTTGGAAGTGAACTTGGTAAAACTTCATAGATAGTGGAAATACCCAATAGTGTGATTGGGGAGTGGATGTTGGATTGGATGGATTCGAACCACTATAAATCTTGTATCTCTATCTTTTTTCCCCTATCTCTTTTCACTTCAATTCGAGTAGCTTATATTAAAATGGCATAGTATTTAATCGCCCAGTGTGACTCAAAATGGCATAGTATTATCATGTACATGTCTATACAATTTATCATTCAACTTGAATTTTAATATAGTCAAATTCATCAATAATATAGTCAAATCAATAATTTTAAATTGTCATTCATCAAATTTGATATCAAACTAGGAAAATTGACTTCAATTATGCTATAATAGATAGATACTTTGATCAATTCAAGATATGAATTGAATATAGTCTTAGTCTTATATCCTATTAGGTAATTGAATATGAATAATCAATTAATCATGAACTCTGCATCAATTTCCATGATTGATCTAAATTTTAGATTTTTCATTAATAACTCAATAAAATAATATTATTGGATTATACTTTGTGAATTAGTATTAGAGTTTATGAAATAGTGTTAAGAGTTTAGGATATAGGGTTTATGTTTTATTAGTTTATGTCTGTTGTCTAACGGTTTTGGGTTATGTTAGGGTATAGTGTTTCATTGATGAATAATCATGAATATTTGAAACAGATGTTTGGATTACTGATTAATCGTAATGTTTCAAGTCATTAATTATGAATTCAACCCTATTGAGGTATAATTTCATTAATTATTAATTATTATTAATTTTTCAACTTTATAAGGTTGAATTAAATATTAGTGTGAATCCTCAAAATTGCACCTCTAGTCGACCGTTTTTTAGTTACGAACCCATAGAATCAAAACGAGCTCAAATTGGACAAGAACATACCAGAAATGGCCAAAACAGTGCAAAATTAGGTTGAACCGGCAGGTTTGCAGTGAGCCAGGCGTGCCACCCAAGCCTGCCGGTGGCGGCCGGGGCACCGCCGCTGTAGCTGGCAGAATTCGGCAGCACCCTTTCATCTGCTCTATAAATAGAGCCTTCATTTCAGCTATTTGACATGAATTTTGAGGTAGAAACTTTCCTATATTGCTTTACTTTTTGTGCTAAAATTCTATTTGAAATTTGATATTAAAATCTGTCATTTTGAATTCTTTTAATTTGCATTTATTACACTGTTTTGCTAACCTTTCGCTGTTTAAGGTTCAACTTCAAGGTTCCAAATCAAAGGTGGAGTTTAGATTCGGAGCTAAACTCGTCCTGTTTATTCAAAAATCAAGGAAAGCAAATGTATAATTCCTTTTTTCCATTTTTAAAATTCTAAATTCAGATATATAATTCTCTCTATCCTATATTTCTTTAGGTCTAAAATAGAAAAGATCTAAAATTTATTAATTTAAAAATTAGATTTAAATTAGTCAACTAACCAACACTTTTTTTCTAAACCCCTTCTTCGCAAAAAGGGAGAACTGCGTGAGGATTACTATTCAATAGGATATGCAAGCTGCCATTCTATAAGGTATCAACTCCAAAAATATTTTTAACAATATTTTCCTCTTTTACTTTGATTTATTTGTACTTGTGCTTTATTTCATATTCTGCATTAATTTAGTTGAGGAATGTGTGCTTTTTCTAGTATCCATAAGGGCAGGAAAGATCCTCTTTATTTTATTCCATTTTGGCTTTGTAATAATTCAGTAGGATTTATCTTTTCTTATTTATTTACTATTGTCATTTCATCTATAAATATTTCATTCATCATTTTACTTTTATTCATGCATACATGAAAATTGCCTTTTTAAGAGTTATTTTGCAAACTTTTAGCCAAACTAAAGAAAATTATATTTTCTCAATTTGTGTAATTACCAAAACTTGATCCCTGAGCTCTCTTTGGTCACTCGCGGATTGGTGCCCTTTTCCATTGGGATAAATCAAATATTTTTGGAGTTAAGCATTTTGGGTTTTTCTTTAATTTTCCCAATTAAAATAAATAAATTAAAGTGGCAACTCCCTTTCACAAATAACAAAATTGCAAAACTCAATTTTCTGAACTTACAGTGAGTTCCAATCGTGGAGTTTCTCCCAAAGAGCATTTTCATTCCACTCAGCGGATCAGACCAGTGCTCGGGCATGGCCTCACAGTTGGCAACTCCGCTGAGGAACTCAAAATCTTTTTCAAATAAAAGATAAAGTGGATTACTTTTGATAAAATACCAAGTTTGGCTTTAAGGCAAAGTAACTCTTTTCATACATCACTACATCGGACTCACTGTCCAAAAAACCTTGCTTCCTTGGAAAACAAAGGATAGAAAATAACATCGAGTGGGCAATCTTCCTTAGGTTTACTTATCGATAGTAAAATCATCCAGCCCATGACATATCCTCTAATCCTTTTAGAGGTGTAATGAGTATGAACATACCATTGGACCCACACAAGGCTCATTGTCTGACACGTGGTTAGGTATGTCGCATCTCTAGTGTGATGGGTTCCCTTCAAACCACCATTACCCTTTTGTGTAATGGCTCATAAGACCTTTCCTTAAGGCAGTATGTACCCTAAAACACTAAATTATTGATATGCTATTGTCATGAAATCTCTTTTATTCATGCATACATGCATGCATGCATAAACCTTACAAATATGGAGAGTTTAAACCTCACCCAAATACTGCTAGTCTCAATCCAATCTATCAAAACCCATGTTAATTTATGATACCTTTTATCCTTATTCGACTGTTGTGATTAGGATTCCATGATTTTTATCCTTACCTAAAGCTAAAAACTGACCCAGCTTTATCTTTCTTTCCAAAGGTTAACAAGATGTCTATTGCTGGAGATGAAATCACTACTACTAGAGCTAATGTGATCTTTGTCGAGCTTCTTGCTAAGCTCTTTGAATAATAGGAGGCCTTGATAAAGAGGTGAGATGCCTATTTTCAAGACTTGCTCAAAGCCCAAAGGAGGGCCATTCTAGAAGATGTCATGATGGAACAAACCTCTTTAGCCTAAAGATGAATTGACCCAAAACTACTCAAATATGACTCAAAGCCTACTCTTTATCCTATTTATGGATCCACTTCCAAAGCTGATTCCAGAGACAAAGAGTCTATAAACACTGACACCATTCCACCACTACCCATCTCATCACCTGAATTCCTCAAAAATAACTCATTTCAACCTATGATAATTTAACCACCAAATTTCACCCTTACTCTCACTTTCCGACCCGCAGATCCTTTCCAAGGGAAGCAAGTCAATCCTAAAACCAAAGCCTTCATAGAAAAAGTGGAGCACATGGAAAAAATGCTGAAAAATCTGAAAAAGAAAGAGGACCTGGTTGATACTGGATCCTTGAGTTTGTTTCCCAATGCAAAAGTTCCTCCTAAGTTCAAAATGTTGAATTTTGATAAATTTAACAGAACAACCTGCCCTAAAACCCATCTTAAGGTATATATTAGGGCCATGCATCCTTTAGGAGTGGACAATGAACTCTTTGCTCAACTATTTCAATAATCTTTGACTGGTACTGCTATGAAGTGGTTTGTAGACTTGGATATTTCCCAAAAACGGACTTTAGATGATATCTACAATATTTTTGTTAAACAGTATCACTACAACATTGAGGTTGATGTAATAAGGAGAGACCTCGAGACTACCAAATGGTATGCGAAAGAATCCTTTTCTTCGTTCCTTATGAGGTTAAGGAAAAAGGCTTCTCAAATGGTGAATCAGCCTCTTGAAAAGGAACAGATTGATATAATTGTCAAGAACCTTTTACCAGTTTACTAAGATAGGCTGCTAACTCAATACTTGCCTTCTTTTAAGCCTTCATTGCTACTGCTTCAAAAATTAAGGACCTAATTCAAAATGGGCAAATTAAAGAAGAATCTGCATTTGGGTTAAGGTATAAGAAGCCGACACACCAAGGTAATGTGACTTCCTCAATGAGTCAGAAAGGGGGGGAAGTTAATGCTTTGACAATTAAGAAGCCCTCAAGATTGAAAGGAGGCCATTTTCTGATATTGGGGTGTGCCCATAAGTGTTATTCTTAAGAAGCTGCTTGAGGAAAACATGGTAAAACTCCTTAAACCTAGACTAGTCCCCAACCCATTACTAAAAAATCACAACCCAAATGAGAGGTGTGACTACTACCAAGGACCTGGGCACAAAAAAGATGTGTGCAAGACCCTTAGACACAGAATCCAATATCTTATTGATTCAAATGACCTTTTACCACTAAAAGCCCGACCAAATATCACCATAAATCCTTTACCCAATCATAAGTCAATGTCATTAATGGTCATGAGGGAGTTGACCTTATCTCCTTGATTGAGTCAAATCCCAGCTATTGCTATGTTCTGGACCTCACCAATCTAATTGAGGAAATTGATGCCATCACTCGAAGTGGTAGAATCATCTAAAGCCCAAGCCTACCAAATCTAAACACTAAACCCATCCAACCTATTCTCGCACCAGCTAACAAATTAAAAGGGATTCTTATACTAGATGAAGATCCCATCCTTAAGCAACTTAAGAAAACACAAGCATATATATTAATTTAGAGCTTAATCCAGTCTTCTTATCCTCACTGCCAAGCTCTTTGCAAGGCGTTGAATCAGTGCTAAGCTCTCATTGATATCACACTTGAAAATCTTGTTGCTTCCATCACTAGTGCTGCTAAAGTGGTATCCATCACCTTTGTAACATTCTAAGAGGGGACTCTAACCATAATAATGCCCTCTACATTATGGTTATGACTAAAGGAAAGACTATGCCTATGGTTCTCATTGATAATGGCTCGACCTTAAATGTGTGTCCTTTGAAGGTAGCTAGCTGCTTGGGGTTGGAAGTTACTGATTTTACCCCTTTAGATCAAATAGTAAAGGCTTATGACAACACCAAGAGGGAAGTTCTTGGGGTGGCTATCATAGATGTAACTATCGAGCCTGCATCCTTCACTATCCCCTTTCAAGTGATTGATGTGCCTTCATGCTTCAACTTGCTACTTGGAAGGCCCTGGATCCACCAAGCAAAGGCTATCCCTTCTTCACTACACTAGAAAGTCAAATTCCATTTTAGATATGGGGTTGTTACAGTCAAAGGGGACATGCATGGAAAACCTAACATCCCAAGCTCTATTCCCAGTCTTGAGATCCAATATGAGCTATCTACTTATCCACTTTCTAGACTCTCTTTCATATAGTACATTAAGGGCAAAAAGGGTAAAGATAGTCCTATTTGATTTTGACCTATTTGGGAATATTGTTGTTTCTAACATGCTAAGAAAAATGAACTACTTTCCTAGTTTAGGTTTGGGAAGAAGCCAGCAAGGCTTGAAGTCTTTTCTGGACTACTCAGTTGCAATGCTACCATTTGGGCTAGGATATGAGTCTATAGATGAGGACCTTCTGGAGATGGAAAAGTGGGCCAAAGAAAGAGTATCAGCCCTTAAACGAGGTGAGGTCTATGACTGGCCTATGTGCCCTTACTTCAAAACTCTAAATGGTTACTTTGTGAAGGAAGGTGACATAGTTCCTTACTGTAACTTTCCTGAGCCCTGGGTCTACCCCATTACTGGAAAACTAATCCCCAAGTTCGAAATCTTTTCTAATGTCAGGCTCAAGTTAGAAGACTGTGAACTAATCTATATGTTTAGTCAAGATTGGGAAGAGAACATGGAGGCTAGTCTTTTGATGAGGTATTCATGCTCACTGTTCAAGAGGGGAAAACTGACCCTTCCACCTTAATCCAGCCTACTAAGACTGAGCTGCAAAATTGATCCTTTGAGGAGAGTCCCTTTTACTCTTTTGAACCGGAATATGAATCAGAGTCCTAGTTTGAATCAGAGTCCTCTCTAGACTCATCTTCTGAATCTGAGTCTGTTTCTTCTATTTCTTTTGATGATAATGATGTAACTGACCATCAAGGTCTAATTTTTCAATTTGATGTAAACTAGGACATAACCCCATTTGAATTTAATAAAAAGTTTACCCTTTTCTCTTATGATCCTGTGTTTCCATTTTTCTTTGATGTTCCAACTTTTAAATCTAACTTAAATGAGACATCAAGCAAAGAAATGAAATAAATGAAATAAAAGATGATGCAATAAAAGAGCCAATTAATGCTGGCACTCATGACATACCAAAAATTACATTCATTACATCTGCATACATAAACAAGGATCACATTGAAAAGATGATCAAAGGATTTCAAGACTGTTTCACATGGCTCCCAAAGGACATGACAAGTTTGGATCCAAGTATAGCAGTTCATAAGATTCTGGTTTACTTAGGTGCTAAGCTCATTAAGTAGAAATTACAAAGGCTCAAGACATAATGGTCTATACCAATCAAGGAAGATATTACTAAGCTGTTGAACCACAATTTTATTGAGCCCATCAACTATCTATCATGGCTTGCTAACATTGTGCCAATTTTCAAGAAAAATGGCAAAGTCAAAATGTGTGTGGACTACAGGGATTTGAAAAAGGCCTGTCCCAAGGATGATTTTCCATTACCTCACATTGACCTCCTAATAGACTGCATGGCTGGTTCTGAAATGGTTTCCTTAATCAACCTGGTGTGAACCCTCAAATTTGCACCCTTAGGATCCGACCGCAGCTTGACACTTGCTAAGATTTATGCGCTATGCATACGGTGGTCTCACTAGTAGGTTAGTGGGCAAGGGTCAAGGGGGCAGTGCCCCGTTGAAAAAAATTTTCTTGAAACTTGCACCTTCAGACAATTGGCACTTGATTACGAACCCATAGAATCAAACTGGGCTCAAATCGGATAAAAAACGAATGAGAATAGGCTAAAAAATGAACTGTGGCAACCCATGGGCTCGCTACGGTAACTCGCAGCTGGCTGTGGTTACCGCAGCCGCCTTTGTGGTTACCGCAGAGGCCCCAGCATTGAGGCAACTGCAGAGCACTCTACGGTTACTACAGCTGATGCTTCAGTTACCACAACCGTGCCCTTTCAGAATTCAACCCGAAAACTGTGAATTTTTAGCCCTAAACTCCTCCTATAAATACCTTTCACCTCATAACAGCTAAGGAGACACAATGACATGCTTCTATACTCTCCCTAAAGCTTTCTAAACCCTATTCCTAAGTTTTTCAATCATCAAAACCCTTTTTCTAAACCTCCGCATCTCTAAAACCCCATTCCAAAACCTCCTTCATCACATAAAATCCCATTCACAAGCTTCCTAATCACCCTCAAACCTTACCTCTAAACTTCTTAAATCAAGAAAATGTGCAACTCAAGTTATTTCTTTCAAAAAGGGAATTCGTGATATTTAAGCAAAGGTGATCCAAAGTCTTTCCTTAAAGAAAAGAGTTCATGCTATTCAAAAGTCCTTCCAAAAGGAATGCTTGTGATATCACCAGGCCGAGGTGGAACTTAGATCCGGTGCCAAGCTCGCTCCCTACATTCCTCGCCGATGGAAGCCAAAGGTAAAAGTTCTTTCCTTTTCCTTTTCAATTTCAATTTCAAGATCTAAATTTGAAAAGATCTAATTTTTGCTAATTAAAATCTGACCTAATTAACAAATCTCTAAGCCCTTTAAAATCAATTAAAACATGATAACAAAGGCTATGACTTAAAAACCCCTCCTTCATAAGAAGAAAAAACTGCGTGGGGTTTGATTCCCATTCAAAGGGATACGCAGGCTTGCCGTCTCTAAGGCATTCAACTCCACTAAAATTAACAACTTCTTCTCTCTATCACCTTCTTCACATAGCTTAGGATTGAAATTATTTTTCTTAAATAAAAGTCAAAATTTAGTTCTTTTTATTAAAATTGTGTTATTAGTTTCCTTACTTTAGTTGTTTAAATTATATTTGGGGAATGTATGCTTTTCCTAGAACTCATAAAGGTTAGAGGAAAGATCCCCTGATTTTGATATTTTGACTTGTAATAGTTTTAAGTAGTTTCTCCCTTATCTTTTTGCATTTTATAATTGTCATTATTTCAAATTGCCATGTATTTCACGAGTAATATTTGTTTCATGCATCATATTATATCTATTCATGCATACATAAAAACCTCTTTTTAAAAAAGCTATTTTGTATTTAAGCCAAACTAATTTTTTTGTATTGTTTTAACCAAAACCTAATCTCTGAACCCTTTTTGGTCATTCGAGGACTAGCACTTTTCCTTGAGATAAATGGTATAATTTTGGAGTCAATCAAATTGGGTTTTTCCTTTAATTTTCCCAACTAAAGTAAACAAAATTAAAGTGGCGACTCCTTTTGCAACTTACAACTTACAAAATACAATCTTTTTGAACTTATAGCAGGTTCCAATCGTGATGTTTCTCCTAAATAGGTATTTTCAATTTCCTTTTGTGGATTGGACTGGGTGCTTGGGCGAGACCTCACAGTTGGCGACTCTACTGGGGATTTCAAAAATCTTTTTCAAATAAAGGATAAAGTGGACTGCTCTTAGTAAAGCAAAAGTTTGGCTTTTATTACAAAATGGCTTTTTCATGCATCACTACATTGGGCTCCTTGTCCAAAACATTAGTTTCTTAGGAAAACAAAGGATAGAAGGTAACATCGAGTGGGCAACCTTCCTTAGGTCTGCTTGTCAATAGTGAAATCATCCAGCCCATGACATATCCTCTAATCCTTTTAGAGGTGTAACGAGTATGCACGTACCGTTGGACCCACGCAAGGCTCCTTGACTCACGTGTGGTTAGGTATATCGCATCTCTAGTGTGATGGGTTCCTTTCAAACCACCCTTACCCTTTCATGTAATGACACATAGAACCTTCTTTTAGGATTGTATGCACCATAATACTAAACTTGGTATTGCATGAAATCTTTTTCAATCATTCACTCATACATGCATGCATAGATTAAACCTTGCGAAGAGTCTAAAACCTATCCGAACACCTTCACACCTAAAACCCACGGTCAAAACCCAAAACCCATGGTCCACCTAAACCCATAGTCAAAACCCAAAATCCATGGTCCACCTAAACTTATGGTCATGGTTCACCTAAACCTATAGTCCGGTCCTACCCAAACCCATGTTAAGCCCTTTAAAATCAATCAAAACATGATAACAAAGGCTTTGACTTAAAAACCCTTCCTTTGCAAGAAGGAAGAACCACGTGGGGTTTGATTCCCATTCAAAGGGATACGCAGGCTTGCCGTCTCTAAGGCATTCAACTCCGCTAAAATTAACAACTTCTTCTCTCTATCACCTTCTTCATATAGCTTAGGATTGAAATTGTTTTTCTTAAATAAAAGTCAAAATTTAGTTCTTTTTATTAAAATTGTTTTATTATTTTCGTTACTTTAGTTGTTTAAATTACATTTGGGGAATGTGTGCTTTTTCTAGAACTCATAAGGGTTAGAGGAAAGATCCCCTGATTTTGATATTTTGACTTGTAATAGTTTTAAGTAGTTTCTCCCTTATCATTTTGCATTTTGTAATTGTCATTATTTCATATCGCCACGCATTTCACAAGTAATATTTGTTTTATGCATCATATTATATCTATTCATGCATACATAAAAACTTCTTTTTACAAAAGCTATTTTGTTTTTAAGCCAAACTAATTTTTTTGTATTGTTTTAACCAAAACCTAATCCCCGAACCCTTTTTAGTCATTCGAGGACTAGTGCTTTTTCTTGAGATAAATGGTATAATTTTGGAGTCAATCAAATTGGATTTTTCCTTTAATTTTCCCAACTAAAGTAAATAAAATTAAAGTGTCGACTCCTTTTGCAACTTACAACTTACAAAATACAATCTTTCTGAACTCATAGCTAGTTTCAATCATGATGTTTCTCCCAAATGGGCATTTTTTATTCCCTTTAGCGGATCAGACCAGGTGCTCAAGCGAGGCCTCACAGTTGGTGACTCCATTGGGGACTTCAAAAATCTTTTTTAAATAAAGGATAAAGTGGACTGCTCTTGGTAAAGCAAAAGTTTGGCTTTTATTACAGAATGGCTTTTTCATGCATCACTACATTAGGCTCCTTATCCAAAACATTAGTTTCTTAGGAAAACAAAGGATAGAAAGTAACATCGAGTGGGCAACCTTCCTTAGGTCTACTTACTGATAGTGAAATCATCCAGCCTATGACGTATCCTCTAATGCTTTTAGAGGTGTAACGAGTATGCATGTACCGTTTGACCCACACGAGGCTCCTTGACTCATATGTGGTTAGGTATATCGCATATCTAATGTGATGGATTCCTTTCAAACTACCCTTACCCTTTCATGTAATGACATATAGAACCTTCCTTTAGAATTGTATGCACCATAATACTAAACTTGGTATTTCATGAAACCTTTTTCAATCATCCACTCATACATGCATGCATAGATTGAACCTTGCGAAGAGTCTAAAACCTATCCAAACACCTTCACACCTAAAACCCATGGTCAAAACCCAAAACCCATGGTCCACCTAAACCCATGGTCAAAACCCAAAATCCATGGTCCACCTAAACTCATGGTCATGGTTCACCTAAACCCATAGTCTAGTCCTACCCAAACCCATGTTAAACTCATGGTAAAAATAAATCCATATATGGTACCCCCATCCAAATCCACAATCCTTGCTAAACACTGACCTAGCCCTATTCTAGCTTCATCCTTCATAATTCTTATCCAAGCCGAATACTAATCTAGCTTTCATCTTTCACAATTCTTACCCAAGCTAAACATTGATCTAGTTTTACCCTCAACAATCCTTACCAAAGCTAAACACTAACCTAACTTCACTCTTATCCTTAATCATTACCCAAACTAAATGCTGACTTGGTTTCATCTTTTACATTGCTATCCAAATCCATGATTGTCCAACTATCACCAAATCCATGGTCCACCCAACCTCCAAATCCATGGTACATCCATAACCCAATCGCAAAACCCATGGTCCCTCCATCTTTAAAGCCTATACCAAACCATCCATAAATTGCAAATCCAATTACTTAAGGCTAAACTCTAGCCTATCCTTCCTAACTAAACTTTGGTTCCTTAAAAACTGAAATTTGACTTAGCTGCTCAAAGCTAAAAATCTGACCTAGCTACTTAAAAGCTAAAATTCGACCTAGCTACTCAAAAGCTAAAATTCGACCTAGCCACTCAAAGTTAAAAATTTGACCTAGCTACTCAAAAGCTAAAATCCAACCTAGCTACTCAAAAGCTAAAATCTAACCTAGCTACTCAAAAGCTAAAATTTAACCTAGCCACTCAAAGCTAAAATCCGACTTAGCTACTCAAAAGCTAAAATCCAACCTAGCTACTCAAAAGTTAAAATCCGACCTAGCCATTTAAAGCTAAAATCTGACCTAGCCACCTAAAGCTAAAAATATGACCTAGCTACTCAAAAGCCAAAATCCAAACTAGCCACTCAAAGCTAAAATCTGACCTAGCCACCCAAAGCTAAAATCTGACCTAGCTCCCCTAGCTAAATGCCTACCTAGCTAACATCACACACCTCTACCTTCTTTTTTTCCATACCCTGTCAACCTAGCCATAAGACACCATCATCCATTACTCATAAGCCCAACATCCTTAATGTAATACCCTAAATCTAATACCTTTGGCCAACATACTACCTTAAACATAATACCTTTTGGCCCTAACATAATACCTTAAGCCCAATACCTTTGGCCCAATACACTATCTTAAGGCCAATACCTTTGGTTAAACCCAATATCTTCAGCTTAAAACCTTGACCTGTGCAACATTAGGAAATCATCAAAAACCCAAATTCAGTCAGCTTACAACATCAATGGGGGACTTTTTTCCTCAAAGTGTGCATGCCCATCTTATTGCTTCTTTCCCAAGCACTTACCTTATTCTTTGACTTGGTTTTAAAGGTACTAATGGCAAGCTTGACTGACATGGAAGCTCTAACCAACCTACTTAAGAGGCAAGAAGAGAACCTTCAAGCTATTCTCATCCTACCCCAGATGCTCAATGAGCCAATTTCAATCAGTCTTTAACTAGCCAACAATCCAGTTTCAATAATGCCCTAATCCATCTTACCTCTGCTTTCACTAATGCTTTGAGTTTCTAATGCCAACTTATCATCGATGAAGTGAGAGGAATGTTGAACGAAGTTAAGCCCATCAATGCTGCACCTACCATTGACATGACCCATAATTTTACATCCTCAATCTCAAACACCAATGCCATTCTAGCCTCAGCCATGCCATCAGTCTTAAATACTAACCTTGCCTCTTCTTTGAATCCTTTTCAAAGCAAGGAAAACCCTACCTCTCCTACTATCAAAAGAACTTTAAACCTCAACATTAATGCACTAGAGCAAACCCTCACAATGGAAAAATGGTGCAAGAAGAGCAATACCATCACTCCCTTTGCCTCTATTGAATGGAAGGATATGGACACCTACACTCCCCTTATTGATGTTGAGCGAGAGAGTATAAAGGTAGCTGCCATGACTAGTAGGCGACCCTTGAAATCTCAACGAAGGGCTTTCACAGATTTGGGAGTTCCATTAGTAGCAATTTATAAGAAGGCTTTGAAGGCAAGAATGGTAAAACCCCTGGAACTAAGAGTCCCCCTTAATCCCTTACTAAAGAGCTACCACCCTAATGTGTATTATGAATATCATTAAGGAGCAGGGCACCAAACCAATGCATGTAAAGCTTTGAAACATAGAATCCAGGATTTGATTGATAGTGGAGATATCATCCTCCAAAGCAGGACCTAAGACCTTAATTCAACCTTGAGTAGCATAACATGGAGGAGTTCAAGCCTAGCTAATCTGACCTGTCTGAGGTTGAAATCCAAATCTAAGTTTGAGTCTGAGCCTAAGCCTAAAAGTTTGAGTATAAGTCTGAGTCTGAGTCTGTCATTTTATTTTGTCAACCATATCGGTCCTTTTTTTTTTTGTTATAATAAAGTTTCCTTTACAGTAATGCATCTCTATTTTCTTTTCATTATTTATGCATTAACTTTCTTATCTTCCTTAATTGAGTCTAACACGGATGAGCTTAAAAAAAAAAAAGAAAAGAAAATGAAGAAAAAAGGGGTAAAGATTAAATCCACTACAATTAGCATAAATCAAAATGTGGGGTGTCCTTATCCTCTCAAATCAATAAATGCTTCACAAGCTCTTAACCAAAGAAGGACCTCTCATCAAATAGTTGAAGCACAAGGAGCAAGTAAATATAATTACCTATTGCATATTGGGTAATTAAATGATGCACCTCAACAAAGGGCAACAAGTTCAAAGAAGATCTTTGTCAAATCTAGAATTTAAAGGTCAGAGCCCTTCAAAATGAAAAAAGACAGCAGCCTAAACCATGGTGGAATTTCCTTCCAAATTTCATTAATTCAAGCTCGCTAAGTTAAAAATCTGAAAGGGCAGTTTAGACAAAAGTTAGAGCTAAAAAAAAAAAAAGAGAGAGAGGAGAAAGAAAGAGAGAAAGCTCATCCAAGTCACTTTCCCTCATGTCTCCAAAGTCATCCTTCCTCATCAAAAGCTCATTCTTTAAAGTTATGCTGTCTTTTATGCCCTTATCTTACAATGGGGCCATATCTTCCCAAAACGTCATCATTTGTTGTCAGTCCATCCCATCACTTAGTTTAAAGAGTTAATACGTATATTCAGTCCATCACATCCCTATCTCTCATTTGGAACCAAATTCCCCAAGTTGTCTTCCTCCATTAGCCTTTTAGCCATTTTTAAGGGCTCTTTGTTTTAGCTAGTGCAATTAGTGTGTCATCAAGTCAAACTAATTAAGTGTCACTCCAAGAGTCTCTTCAATCTCAAACAACCAGAAAAGCTTGACTCGCTCTTTTCCATGATTTATGCTACGAAAAGCAAAACCATACAACCTCCATGATTCTTTTCAAAAGTTTCAGCTTACCTTCAAACCATTCCCAAACTTTTCCATCCCAAGCCTAATTCGCAAATCATGTCACCATTTCAAGCTCAAGTCACGTACCACCCTTTTGTTTTGGCAAAATCTCATCATGGGCAAAGCCAAAAATCCTAAGTCTCTCAAGACTCATCATCTTTGAATTTAGTTTTCTTAGCAAAACTAGAACTCGAGGCATATCTCCCAAAGCCTATCATCCTCAAGTTGATTAAGAAGGACTCGAACCAGTTAAGGCCCATCTCATGCCTTTTTGGCAAATGTCTCATGATCTTTGAAAGATTAAATTGGCAAAACACATAATCCTTGAGAATCAAAGTCTCTTAAAGCCTGCAAACTATTATGATGCAACCATGTCAAAGGGCAAACCCTTATCCATGAGCCTATGGTATCCTTGTGACCAAAACCTATAGCACCATACTTGAGCCAAAGCCAGCCATCTAAAGCACCCTCATAAAAAACTATCCTTAACACCTAGAAGCCTTTACCATGAAGCCCAAATCTAAAAGCCTTCGCCATGAATCCCAAACTAAGAAGCCTTTGCCATGAAATCCAAACCAAGAAGCCTTCACTATAAAGCTCACTCCCAAAAATCCTTCACCATGAAACTCACTCCCAAAAGGCCTTATTTATGAAACTCACGATCTCCCCTAAGGAAAAATCTAACTGAGCCTTCCAAATTGATTGCCTAGCTTGACCTTTTCCTCTAAGCCAAGATTAGCCTCCTAGGTCTAACATCCTAACCTGATCTCTTTGACAAAATCTTTAAAAAAAAAAAAATCTAGCCAAGCCTTCCAAATGAACTCATTAGAAGGCCATAACTTGATCGAGCATCTAATATGATCTCTCACGAAGCCAAACCCGACTGAGCTTCCAAATGAACCTAGTCGAACCTAACTCAACCTTCTAAGATAATCCACTCATTCTAAACAAATCTCCTCTAAAGCCAAAACTAGAAGGGCATAACTGACCAAGCCAATTGCCAGACCTGACCTTCCCCAAAACTAGACCAGACCTAAACCTTATCGTCTCAAAGGACTTGACCCCCCTATTCAAGCTTTCCAATTCAAGCTTAAGCCAAACATTATTATAAACCAAACACACCTAAACCCTACCCGACCTCTTTCAGCCATACTTGGTTTAACCTGCCAAAGTGACTTTAACAATAGCCATTGACCAATTAGCCTTATACCTGACATGCCCATTTCACCTCGAAGTTAGCTGATCAGCCAAAAAACTAAACCGCTTTCCTTTATCATCCTAAAGTGGGGGCACCTCCCTTCCAAATGTTCACCTTTCCAAAGTAGGGGCATCTTTCTCTCAGAAGCTGAGCACTCTCCCACCAAACTGACCTTTCACAGGTTTAAGGTATCCAATCATTGCATAGTCAGATGCATTTCACGATAGAATAAGTTATAAGTTAGACTGCCGAATCAAAATGGATCATCTCTTTCCTACCAGATAGGGTCATCACCATTCCTACCAAACAGGATCGTCATCATTCCTACCAAATAAGAACATTATTTTTTAGCTCCTACCAGAAAGGACAACCTTAGGTGTCCATACCTTAAATTTGAATTAGGTATCTCTTTTAATCAGACTTATCCTAGGATAGCCTTAAGATCCATATCTTAAATCTAAATCAGGTATCCCTTTTGATCAAACCCATCCTAAGATAGCCTTAGGATCCATGCCTTAAATCTGAATTAGGTATCCCTTTTAATCATACCATTCTAGGATAGCCTTAGGATCCAGAACATCATTTTTTAGCTCTTACTAGAAAGGACAATCTTAGGATTCATACCTTAAATCTGAATTAGGTATCTCTCTTAATTAGACTCATCCTAGGATAGCCTTAGAATTTATACCTTAAATCTGAGTTAGGTAATCCCTCTTAATCAGACTCATCCTAGGATAACCTTAGAATTCTTACCTTAAATCTAAGTTAGGTATCCCTCTTAATCAGACCCATCCTAGGATAGCCTTAGGATCCATACCTTAAATTTGAATTAGGTATATCTTTTAATCAGATCATCCTAGGATAGCCTTAGGATCCTTACCTTAAATCTGAATGAGGTATCTCTTTTAATCAGACTCATCCTAGGATAGCCTTAGGATCTATACCTTAAATCCAAATTAGCTATCTCTTTTAATCGGACTCATCCTAAGATAGCTTTAGGATTTATACCTTAAATCTGAATTAGGTATCCCCTTTAATCATATCATCCTAGGATAGCTTTAGGATTCATACCTTAAATCTAAATTAGGTATCCCTTTTTTTATCAAACCCATCTTAGGATAGCCTTAGGATTTATACCTTAAATATGAATTAGGTATCTCTTTTAATCAGACTCATCCTAGGATAGCCTTAGGATCTATACCTTAAATCTGAATTAGTATCTCTTTTAATTGGACTCATCCTAAGATAGCCTTAGGATTTATACCTTAAATTTAAATTAGGTATCCCTTTTAATAATATCATCCTAGGATAGCCTCAGGATTCATACCTTAAAACTAAATTAGGTATCCCTTTTAATCAAACCCATCCTAGGATAGCCTTAGGATTTATGCCTTAAATCTGAATTAGGTATCTCTTTTAATCAGACCATCCTAGGATAACCTTAGGATTTATACCTTAAATCTGAATTAGGTATCCCCTTTTATCAAACCCATCCTAGGATAGCCTTAGGATCCATACCTTAAATCTAAATTAGGTATCTCTTTTAAATTGGACTCATCCTAAGATAACCTTAGGATTCATACCTTAAATTAGAATTAGGTATCCTTTTTTATCAGACCCAGCCTACGATAGCCTTAGGATTTACACCTTAAATCTGAATTAGGTATCCCTTTTAGGATAACCTTAGGATTTAGACCTTAAATCTGAATTATGTATCCCTTTTGAACAGACCCATCCTAGGATAGCCTTAAGATTTATACCTTAAATCTGAATTAGGTATCCCTTTTGATTAGACCCATCCTAGGATAGCCTTAGGATCATTTTACCTGTAAATGTTTAGATCATCTAAGCATCCCTATGGTTCCTTTTTTTCACTAACCATTTTTACCCAAACATGTTTAGACACTAACTTAGGCATCCATTTGGTTCATCTTACCATCCCTCATTCTAGGGTTCATTATCATCAAAATCGCCTTTTGCTCAAAGCCAATTCTGATGAGGGGGTAGCTGTGAACCCTCAAATTTGCACCCTTAGGATCCGACCACAGCTCGACACTTGCTAAGATTCATGCGCTACGCATACGACAGTCCCGCGAGCCGGTTAGCAGGCAAGGGTCAAGGGGACAGCACCCCGTCAAAAAAAAAATTCTTGAAACTTGCACCTTCAGATGATTGGCACTTGATTATGAACCCATAGAATTAAACTGGGCTCAAATCGAATAAAAAACGAATGAGAACAGGATGAAAAATGAACTGCAGCAGCCCATGGGCCCGCTGCAGTAACTCACAGCTGGTTGCGGTTACTGCAGAGGCCCCTACGGTAGCCAATTGGCTACCACAGCCGGTGCTTTGGCAACCGCAGAGCACTCTGCAGTTACGGCAGTCGACGTTTCAGTTACCACAACCGTGCCCTTTCAGAATTCTACCCGAAAATTATGAATTTTTAGCCCCAAACTCCTCCTATAAATACCTTGCACCTCATAACAGCTAAGGAGACAAAATGACATGCTTCTATACTCTCACTAAAGCTTTCTAAATCCTATTCCTAAGCTTTTCAATCATTAAAACCCTTTTCCTAAACCTCCACATCTCTAAAACCCCATTCCAAAACCTCCATCACACAAAATTCCATTCATAAGCTTCCTAATCATCTCAAAACCTCATTCATAAGCTTCCTAATCACCCTCAAACCTTATCTCTAAACTTTTGAAATCAAGAAAAGGTGCGACTCAAGTTATTTCTTTCAAAAGGGGAATTCGAGATATTCAAGCAAAGGTGATCCAAAGTCTTTCTTTCAAGAAAAGAGTTTGTGCTATTCAAAAGTCCTTCTAAAAAGAATGCTCATGATATTACCAAGATGAGGTGGAACTTAGATCTGGTGCCAAGCTCGCTCCCTACATTCCTTGCCGATGGAAGCCATAGGTAAAAGTTCTTTCCTTTTCCTTTTCAATTTCAATTTCAAGATCTAAATATGAAAAGATCAAATTTTTGCTAATTAAAATCTGACCTAATTAACAAATCTCTAAGCCCTTTAAAATCAATCAAAACATGATAACAAAGGCTATGACTTAAAAACCCCTCCTTCACAAAAAGGAAGAACTGTATGGGGTTTGATTCCCATTCAAAGGGATACACAGGCTTGCCGTCTCTAAAGCATTCAACTCCGCTAAAATTAACAACTTCTTCTCTCTATCACCTTCTTCACATAGCTTAGGATTGAAATTTTTTTTCTTAAATAAAAGTCAAAATTTAGTTCTTTTTATTAAAATTGTTTTATTATTTTCCTTACTTTAGTTGTTTAAATTACATTTAGGGAATGTGTGCTTTTCCTAGAACTCATAAGGGCTAGAGGAAAGATCCCTCGATTTTGATATTTTGACTTGTAATAGTTTTAAGTAGTTTCTCCCTTATCTTTTTGCATTTTGTAATTGTCATTATTCATACTGCCATGTATTTCATGAGTAATATTTGTTTCATGCATCATATTATATCTATTCATGCATACATAAAAACTTCTTTTTACAAAAGCTATTTTGTATTTAAGTCAAACTAATTTTTTTTTGTATTATTTTAACTAAAACCTAATCCCCAAACCCTCCTTGGTCATTCGAGGACTAGCGCTTTTCCTTGAGATAAATGGTATAATTTTGGAGTCAATTAAATTGGGTTTTTCCTTTAATTTTCCTAACTAAAGTAAACAAAATTAAAGTGGCGACTCCTTTTGCAACGTACAACTTACAAAATACAATCTTTCTGAACTCATAGCAGGTTCTAATTGTGATGTTTCTCCCAAATGGGCATTTTCGATTCCCTTCAGTAGATAGAACCGGATGCTCAGACGAGGCCTCACACCTAGCTATAGGGTATAATCAAATAATGGTTCATCCCCTTGACAAAGAGAAGACAACCTTTATTACTGAGTGGGGCACCTACTGTTACCGGGTTATGCCATTTGGGCTCAAAAATGCTGGGGCAACATACCAAAGGATGGCTACTACCATTTTCCATGATATGATGCGTAAAGTGATTGATGTTTATATCGATGACATGGTGATAAAAGGCACCACTACCGAAGAACATTTAGAGGCATTAAGGCGATTCTTCCTTAGACTTCCCTAGTACAATCTCAAGCTCAATCCTGCCAAATGTGTCTTTAGAGCCTCATCTGGAGTATTCCTAAGCCACATTGTCAGCAAGAAAGGTATAAAAGTGGACCCTGCTAAATCAAAGGCAATTTTAAAAATGCCACCTCCTAAAACAATGAAGGAGATCAGAGGTTTCCTTAGACAGCTCTAATACATTAGTCGATTCATCAATCAATTGGTTGATTTATATAGGCCTATCTTCAAGTTGCTCAGAAAAGGGGCCTCCAAGCATTGGAATGATGACTACCAAAAAGCCTTTGACCAGATTAAGCAATACTTGCTAAACCCACTAGTACTACAACCACCAAGGCCTGGGAAGCCTTTGTTACTTTACCTATCAGTAACGGATGAAGCAATGAGGGTAATGCTCACTTAGAATGCTCCTGATTCCAACAAGGAAAATGCCATCTATTACTTGAGTAAAAGGATGTTGTCTCATGAGCTCAAGTATAGTTTTACAGAAAAACTATGCCTTGCTTTGGTATGGATTTGCCACAAGCTGCAACCCTACCTCTCCTCTTTTACAACTCATGTTCTTGTTGACAAGAGCCCTTTGAAATTCCTTATGGAGAAGCCAGTTCTTGACAGTAAGATGGCAAGATGGATGGCAGTGTTGGCAGCATGTGATCTCAAATATGTACAACGAAAAGCAATCAAGGGTAGCATAGTGGTTATTCAACTAGCTATAACTCCAGTAGACGATGAATGGGCTGAACCTGAATTCCCCAATGAGGATATCTTAATGATTGGCAATGAAGTTTGGAATCTCTACTTCAACGGGGCATCTAACAATAATAGGTATGGTGCTGGCATTGTGCTCATAACACCAAGTGGGGAAAACCTACTCGTAGCCATCAAACTAAACTTTGAAGTGACAAACAATAAAGTAGAGTATAAAGCATCCATTTGCAGCTTTGAAGCAGCAATAAGGCTCAAAATCAAATGTCTTGAGATTTATGGGGATTCGTATCTGATAGTTTCCTAAGACTTAGGAAAGTGAAAGATCATAGAAGAATGTTTGGTTCCTTACCATGAACGCTTAGATGAATTGGTAGCCAATTTCTATGAGCTATCTTTCCATTATCTTCCTAGAATGAAGAATAGATTTGCTGATGCTTTGGCAACACTTGCCTCAATGCTTGACATAAGCGATGATTTCATAATCAAACCTATTACAATTGAAGTTACACATGAGCTAGGATATATAACTCATTGCTTAAATATTCAAGTGGTTGATGGCAAACCATGGTTTTGGGATATCCTCAATTACATCAAGAATGAACTCTATCCTAAAAGGGCCTCTAAAACAGAAAAGAAGACTTTAAGACAATTGTCCAAGGGATTCATTCCAAATGGGGAATTACTATACAAACAGGTTTGGGATAACATCCATCTGAGGTGTGTCACTAAAGTAGAAGCCCAGCAAATCATGGAATGGATGCATGGTGGCAACGAAGGTCCACAGATGAATGTAATCACTCTGGCATGCAAGATTATGAATCAGGATTACTTTTGGCTTATTATGAATCAAGACTGTGCAAGATATGTGCAAAAGTGCCATAAATGCCAAATCTATGCCAAACTCTAGAAATAGCCTCTGTACCTCTATCCCCTATCACTGAATGTGGCCATTTGCAACATAGGGCCTGGATGTCATTGGCAAGATAAAGCCAAAGTCTTCTTGCAAACATGAGTACATCTTGGTAGCCATTGATTACTTTTTCAAATGGGTTGAAGTCGCACCCTACCAAATATTAGATTCTAAATGAGTGGCTTAGTTCATCCGTACCAACATCCTTTATAGATCTGGGGTTCCTTTTGAGATCATACTGACAATAGATATGACTTCCAGAAGGACGTCACTTATTGAAGAAGGAGAAAATCTAAGACCACAAGTCTTCACGCATAGACCTTAAACAAATGGTGCAGTTGAAGCCGGAAATAAGACTCTTAAGAATATATCACAAAAGATGATTGACAACCATAATGATTGGCACCTCCATTTACCATATGCCTTATAGGGATACAGAATAATAGTATGTACTCTTGCCAGCACTACACCTTACTCTTTGGTGTATGGGATAGAAGCTATCTTGCCAATTGAGGTATAAGTTAAATATGCCGGCATTATGAGGGAGAGTTAGTTGGATGAGGTGAAATGGGCGAAAAGATACCATGACCAACTTCTTACCATCAATGAAAAAAGAATGGACACTTTATACTATATTTAAGGCTATTAATAGAAACTGGCTAGGCATTTTGATAAGAAAGTCAGGGACAGAGGACTAAAAGAAAGTCACCTTGTCTTAAAAGAAATAAGGGCACCTGTTCATGATCCAAGGGAAAAATTTATACCTAATTGGAGTGGCCCGTTTATGATTAAGAAGGTCCTATATGGTGGGGCAGCAATCTTAATGGACATAGATGGCATAGAATTTGCCAGCCCATGCAATCTAGATCAACTCAAGAGATACTTTGCATAAGCATCCTTGTAATTCATGCATAGCATTTACAATCCTTATAAAATCATGCACAACATTCACATTTCCTCAAAACAGAACTATATAGACCTGATTCTCCATAAAGAGGAAAAAGAATAAAAGATGATATATTGTTATAAGGAGATACATAGGCAGCCCATACGGGTTTGGTCCAAATCATCAATAAAATTTCATTTTCACATTCATTTGACTCTTAATTGCATCATAAAAAATGAAAAAAGTAAAAATAAGGTCACTAGGTTGAAAACCCGAAAGGACAGCTTAGGTAAAAATTATAATAAAAGAAAATAATAAGAAAAATGATGTCGTATTTGTCTTGTTTAATTTTTGGAACATCAAAAAGAAAATAAAGGCATGATCATAATAGTCTCCTAACTAAACAAAAAATAACCCAGCAAATCATGCTTCTTCTTCATCTATCTCCTCAACTATAGTAGCCCTCCTAGCCTTCTTTGATTTTCACGAGTTGGCTATCCACCAATCAATATACTGCAAGGACTTACCGCTTTGGTAAGCAGGATGAATAGGATGAAAACCTTTTATCCATCCATTCCTGACAGCTTGAGCAATAGCCCCAGTAATCATAACAAATTTGAATAGAGCGCCATCTAGGGGCACACCCTTTCTATGGCCCATTTGGCGCATGAATCTAGTAGCCTGGTAAAAGGTCACCATCCTCAGTCTCAAAAGATAGACCATCTGGTAGCTAAAGCACATGGCCATAAACCCATTGATCTTGTACCATTTGCATCTCTATTGTAGATCATCAAAATCTAGCTCAATCAACCATTTGATCCACTCTTTCTCTAAGTTCCTTGGGATCACAATGGCTCGGGCTCTGTACCACGAAGTAGAGTAATCCACCTTTGCGGGAGGGCCTACTATCCGGAGATGGTCCATCAGCCAAATTTGAAAGTGTAAAAGATAAGCAGAAGAAAATATTTAAAGGGAAATTCAGAAGTGAGAATTGAACTTGAAGGATGATAGGACTGATAGTCCATAAGCCATCAGAAATGTAGGACCTATCCAAGCTCATAAGGGTTTAAACCAACACTGTAGCAGTAATATATCTTCCATCCTCCATTTATGAAATCAACTCAGTAACTTTAGCATCCCCCCAACCAATAGGGCTCACAAAAATATTTCTTACGGTCAAACAGAAGGATGAAGCCCGCCTCCTCAAATGAAACCAGCCATCATCCTCAAAATCCTTAGGATTATGGAATTCTATAATCACAGTAGTCAGATTTACCCAATCCTCCACTACCATGGGACTAGCAACTTCCACACTCAAGTCTAAAAGTCCCCTAAAAGAGTTAAAATACCCTACTTTCTCAACATGAGTAGCCAGTATAGCCTCTGGATCAGATTTAAGCAATACAGAAAATTTCTTGAAAGTAGGACACATCTCATCCATAGATGCCCAAAATCTGAATACATAGGTAGCTAAATCCCAAAAACCTATGCATGTATGTAGAAAATCCTAATCAATCTTTATGCTTCTTAGAGTAGGCATAGCACTTACCCCATATTTTTCTAAATTTATTCTTTCCACTTTTGTAAGGTTCTTATACTATAAGAACATTGCATGGCTAAAATAAGGCTCCATCAGGAAGAATAAAAAGTAATAAAAAATAAAATATGACAAGAAATTGATAAAAAGCAAGAATATAATAGAAAAATGATTTTTAAGGGTTCAAAAATCAATTGTATGGACTAAAAATGACAGAAACGGCTTAAATAGGCAAAAATCTGAGCCTACCAAATCCAGACTAACAGCACGGCGAGCATGCTGCCCAGGCCGACGGCTGCCAATCGTGCTGCCCTCACCAAAGGCATGCCGATCATGCCGCTCAGACTGGTGGCATGCTGACTGTGCCACCTAGACCAGCAGCACACTGATTGTGCCGCCTCATGCCACCCTGTGCCTCTTTGTGCCACCCTGTCCTCCAACAGATTTTAACAATAGTTCTAAAAAATCTCACATAGTTTTAGGCCTTAAAAAATTCATTTTTATGTCAAAACTAGTGCTGAGTTGACAAAAAAGAGGTAAACTGAGAGAAAAGCATAAGGAATAGCACGATGGAGGCCCTTTTAAGTTAAAAGTTTTCATCCATATCATGCATCCAATTCATCTAAAAACATCCATAATCATCCATATCATACATACATCCAAAATATTACATAAACATAAAGAGTGCATACACCCATAATATCATGCATACATTTAAAATACTGCATAAAGAGTGCATCATCCTTAATACATGCATATAAGAAGAACAAAGCTAATGTAGCAGGTCACTAACGACCATGCTTGGGTTTGTAGCATCCTTATTTGAGCTCCTCCTCCTCACGCTCTTCCACCATCATATCCATATCATGCAAAAGGGTGCTCAGGGGAAAAGCATACTGGCCCAAGAGATCATAATGATAACGGATAAACTCTACAAAAACCTGAAAGGAAAAAATCAAACATGAGAACCATTACAAAGTAAACAAAGGTTAAAATACAAGTTGCGCAAAATTTTACCTCTATAATGTTCCTAGGAATGGTGGGGAAGA
This sequence comes from Reutealis trisperma, assembly GCA_947687605.1. Taxonomy (NCBI): domain Eukaryota; kingdom Viridiplantae; phylum Streptophyta; class Magnoliopsida; order Malpighiales; family Euphorbiaceae; genus Reutealis; species Reutealis trisperma. The sequence continues at coordinate 47,284 of CANTUT010002017.1, forward strand.
AGGCTAGTCGCTCATCAGGAAGGTCATAATGCTGTGATAAGCCGTCATAAGAAATATAGTTAAGATGAGCTGGTAAATAGACAAGACCAGCAGGCAGGGGAACTGGATCAGTCAGACCTCCCACTGAAGCATCTAAAGTTAGAGTTGAGCCATTAGCCCCAAAAGGTCCAACCCTAGAAGGACCAACTGAAAACCTGAAGGACCAGCTACAAATCTTGAAGGTCCAACCCTAGGACCCATGCTGCCAATAAGGGCAGTACTACTGGCCCGTGGAGAGATGAAACTCCTAGTTTTAGAAGGGGGCCATCGAGAAGTCCCCAAGCTAGATCCCTGATGTGTCAGCCTCCATAATCCATCTAGTAGAGGTGTGCCCCGCATTAAGGAAGTCTTACAAAACTCATCATAGTCAGCATCAAGCAAGATATAATCCAGACAAGAGACCCCTTCAACCCAAGTATCCTTTCCCAAGATAGCTAGACCATATCTCATATCTACTGAAGGAGGTTGTGGCACAACTCTCTCTTCTATAATCTGTGCTCTCACCCTCTCTCCCAAGTAAAACATCCTTAAAGACTCACAACAGAGAAAGAGCCAACAAAAGGATAAGTCCATACTAGGTCTGATCCTATCAGGCATCCATCTAACCTGCAAGCAGATTACAAAATAAGCAGTGGAATCTAAAAGAAAAAAAATCCAAGTCCAAATTAATGAACGAATACCTGGTCTATAGTCAAGGTAGCAAAGGTCCTTCTGCGATTCTCAAAAGACGACGCTATGAATGAGTCTCTATTGGATGCTCTCCAAAGACATCCGTAGGGTGGGTCAATAGCAGTGGACTCTTTCAGTGGGGGAGTTAGCATCAAAAAGTGCTTATAAGCCCAGTATTGCAAGAAATAAAATTTTATCAGTCACTAGATAGAGATAAGAAAAACTGGATGACAGACTATAATACTCACCTCGAGCACAATAGAGGTGCCACCATGGCCACTAAGTGTCCTGCAAGAAATACTGCACAGCTCTTGGTACATAGCACAAAGGGCAGCACCTCCCTAGTCAAACTCGCCAATCTCATCCAAGTTCTCTATTGAGTGCAGGACACTCAGGTTAATGCTATCCTTGCTTTTATGTAGAAAAGGACAGCTCAAGATAATCAAGGCACATAGCCTAGCACCTCGATCAAGATCATACTGGCCTAGAGTCTGACCCAGGCCTGATGAAGCCAGGAACATGGGATATTAGGGTTCCCATAGGGTGGGTTAGCCTTAATCAAAGCAGTCATCTCTGGGAAGGAACACTCGATCTATAAAGAGTAAAACTTAAAAGGATAAGATTTGAAGTGCATACTGGTAAGCATGGTCCACTCAAGGGAGTGACTGTCATCTCACTGCACGAAAGGTGGAATGTATTTGTAGTATCCCACCAGCGCTCTGCCAATGCCCTAACTATGATAGTGTTGACAGGCTGTTTGATGTCTAACTCCAGCCACCTGAGCAAGCCAGATGGCTTAAGACACTAATGGATGGCCTCCTGATTCTCCAGATAAAGGTGACCAACTCCATGACACTTCGGCCTCCTTTAGACCTCAGTTGTACATTTAAAATTTTTGATGTATTATGTTATTTTTATAACAAAAAAAAAAAAGACAAAAAAAAAAGAGAGAGAAAAAAAAAGAAAAAAAGAAAAAAAATGCAAAATTCTTTGCAGGAATAGAGCATACCTGAAGAGATCCAGTGTAACTGTGAGGCCTCGCCCAAGCACTGATTCGATCCGTTAAAGGGAATCAAAATGCTCATTTGGGAAAGAACTTATGAGGAATCCCTTGGGCTTATCTTTGATAGGTTTGAAAATTATTTCTTGGAGTCGCCACCTTAATTTATTTTTATTTGAGAAAAATAAGGAAAAAACCCATTTGACTCCAATTATTACCCAAAGGGAAAAGATCACTAGCCTCGAAACTAAAGAGGATTCAGGGACTGGGTTTTCGGTTTATTGTAACAAAATAAGTTTATCCAATTAGTATAAGAGTGACTTAAAATATATGTCATGAACAAACTAATATGCATGATCATTCATTTCAACAATAAAATAAATATAAGTAATAGTCTAAACAAAGATTGACATTACAAATGAACCCAAACATAGGGGATACCTCCTCTAGCCCTTATGGGTTCTAGTGAAGTCACACATTCTCCAAACTAAACCTAACAACAAAGTAAATGAAACAAAATAAGAGTAAGTGAAGAAGGTGATAGGAGGAAAGTTGGTTAGTTTTTAATTGGATAAATCAATTTAATTAACTAATTAAAAGAGGCAAGAAAATTTAGACAAAAGAGAATTAAAGGAAAAGAAGCTTACCTCAGACGGCGGGCAACCATTGGCCTTGGATGGCGGGTGGTAGCTGGCCTTAAACAGTAGGCGGCAGCTGGCTTTGGACAGTAGGTGGCGGCTAGCCTCGGCGAGCGGTGGATAGCCTCAAACAGTAGTTGGCGACTAGCCTTGGACAGCAAGCAGCAGCTAGCCTTAGGCGGAAGACACGAGCCTTAAGCAAGAGACTTGTCTCGAACAGGCAGTTGAAAAGCCTTAAACTAGTCAGGTAGGAATTAAGGAGAAACCCCAACTTGATTTGCGAAGTAAAGAGCAAATACAAAGCGGTTTGCTTGAAGTTATTGCTTTTCATATATAGGAGGAGGATTGAAGCATAGAGGCATAAATTTTCAATGTGGGAAACAAAAATACTCTCGGACCGCTGTAGAGAGGTTTATGCTGCCTCATATGGCTGTGCGGTGCCATATAAGGCTATGCAGCAACCAGCCTTGCTTCTGTCCATTTTGCCCATTTTCGCCCATTCTTGCTCGTTTCTCTTCCATTTTACATAATTCTAGTTGCATTGTATTCGTTACTCAGTCTTGAATGATTTGAAAGGGTTTAAATGTCAAAAAGAAATATTTTGATTTTTCCATTTTGAGAGTTTTTGACTTTTGAAAGTTTGTTCGTTGAGCCTAAATGCTTCTAAGGTTCAAACACATATTGGAAGGTGAAAATTTAAGGGTTCACAATAACTGACATGGCGATCTAGCTCTTTCTGTAATGTCTTTAGGTCTTGAGCGCCTATTGCTGGCTAGTAGTGAGCTTTCATGGAGATAGTTGAAAAAAAAAAGAGTGAAAAGCTAGAGAGAGAGAGAGAATGAAAGCTAGAGAGATAGAGGAAGTAAAAATGAAGTTATGAAAATGTGAAGAGAAGGGTGGGTATATATAAGTGAAAAGGTGGGCCCCCTTCATAATGATATCTTTTAGCTTTCTTTGATTCGCAAGTTCATATCACATGGTTTTATCATAACAGGCTCATTTTAACTTACAATTCAGTGCCATTTAAAGTAGAGAATTCATAGGATTTTTATCTATCTCTCAGAATAGACAAGGTCTCAATCAGAGTTCAGAATCTCCTAAAATTGCTGAAAGATCAAAAATTCAAAAATAGCTTAAAAATTGGAAAATAGGCCAGATGGGGTCAAAAAAGCTAGAAATTAGACATTGCGCTTCTATGTAGCTCCTAATGTAGACAAAGACCTTTAAGATTCTCAAAATGACATTATAAGCCTTTAGGTTCACACTTATCATATTTGGCCTCTGTCTGGCCAAATCAGATAAGGGGGGCAGCTGTGAACCCTTAAAATTGCACCTCCAGTCGATCGTTTTTTAGTTACAAACCCATAGAATTAAATTGGGCTCAAATCAAATTAGAAACAAACCAAAAATAGCCAAAATAGTGCAAAATCAATTGAGCCAGTGGGTCTATGACGCACTAGGTGTGCCACAACATCGGACGGCACTCCGGCGGTAGGGCGGTACTCCCAGCATGTTGCCGTGTATGAGGCTTCACCCGAGAACCCAGTCTGATCCGCTAAAGGGAATAAAAAATGCTCATTTGGGAGAAACATCATGATTGGAACTCGCTATGAGTTCAGAAAATTGTATTTTGTAAATTGTAATTTGCAAAAGGAGTTGCCACTTTAATTTTGTTTATTTTAGTTGGGAAAATTAAAGGAAAACCCAATTTGATTGACTCCAAAATTATACCATTTATCCCAAGGAAAAGCACAAGTCCTCGAATGACCAAAAAAGATTCGGGGACTAGGTTTTGGTTAAAACAATACAAAAAATTAGTTTGGCTTAAATACAAAATAGCTTTTAAAAAGAAGTTTTTATGTATGCATGAATAGATATAACATGATGTATGGAACAAATATCACTCGTGAAATACATGGCAATATGAAATAATGACAATTACAAAATGCAAAAAAAGATAAGGGAGAAACTACTTAAAACTATTACAAGTCAAATGCGAAAACAGGGGATCTTTCCTCTAGCCCTTATGGGTTTTAGGAAAATCACACATTCCCCAAATATAATCTAAACAACTAAAATAAGAGTATTAAAACAATTATAATAAAAAGAATTAACATTTTGATTTTAATTTAAGAAAAGTAATTTCAATCCTAAATTATGTGAAGAAGGTGATAGAGAGAAGAACTTGTTAATTTTAATGGAGTTGAATGCCTTAGAGACGGCAAGCCTGCATATCCCTTTGAATGGGAATTAAACCCCATGTAGTTCTTCCTTCTTACGAAGGAGGGGTTTTAAGTCATAGCCTTTGTTATCATGTTTTGATTGATTTTAAAGGGCTTAGGGATTTGTTAATTAGGTCATATTTTAATTAACAAAAATTACATCTTTTCAGATTTAGACTTTGAAATTGAAATTGAAAAGGAAAAGGAAAGAAATTTTACCTTTGGCTTTCGTCAGCAAGAAATGTAGGGAACGAACTTAGCACTAGATCTAAGTTCCACCTTGGCCTGGGGCTATCATGAGCACTCCTTTTGGAAGAAGGACTCTTGAATAGTATAAACTCTTCTTGGAGATACTTTTGCTTGATTACCATGAATTCTCTTTGAAAGAAATAACTTGAGTTGCACCTTTTCTTGATTAGGAAGCTTAGAGATAGGGTTTTGGAGATTAAGAGGCTTACGAATAGGGTTTTGGGATGATTTGGAAGCTTATGAATAAGGTTTAAGGTGATTAGGAAACTTATGAATAAGGTTTGAGGTGATGGAAGAAGTTTTGGAATGAGGTTTTAAAGATTTAGAGGTTTAGAAAGAAGATTTTGATGATTGGAAAGTTTAGAAATAGGGTTTAGAAAGCCTTAGGGAGAGTATAGAAGCATATGATTGTGTGTCCCTAGCTGTTATAAGGTGCAAGATATTTATAGGAGTTTAGGGCTAAAAATTAACAGTTTCGGGTAGGATTCTGAAATGGGCTCGGTGCGGTAACTAAGGGGTCTGCTGTGGTAACCGCAAAACCCTTTACGGTTACTGCAAGACCAGATGTGATAGCCAATTGGCTACGGCAGGGACCTTTGCAGTAACCATTACTGCAACCGGCTGCAAGTTACCGTAGTGGGCTTGCGGGCTGTCACAGTCCATTTTTTGGCCCGTTCTTCTCCATTTTTAGCATGATTTGAGCCCAGTTTGATTTCATGGGTGTGATTTGGGACCGCCGTATGCATAGCACACGAATCTTAGCATGTGTCAAGATGCGATCAGATCCTAAGGGTACAAATTTGAAGGTTCATAGCTGCCCCCTCATCAGGATTAGTTTAGAGCAAAAAGTGATTCTAATGATAGTGAACCCTAGAATGAGGGATGGTAAGATGAACCAAATGGATGCCCAAGTCAATGTCTAAACATGTTTATATGAAAATGGTTGATTTTTAAAAAGTAGTAAAAAAAAAAAAAAGGAACCACATGATGCTTAGATGATCTAAACATTTATGGTTGAAATGATCCTAAGGCTATCCTAAGATGGTCTTAATTAAAAGGGATACCTAATTCAGATTTAAGGTATGAATCCTAAGGCTATCCTAGGATGGGTCTGATCAAAAGGGATACCTAATTCAGATTTAAGGTATAAATCCTAAGGCTATCCTAGGATGGTCTGATCAAAAGGGATACCAAATTCAGATTTAAGGTATGAATCCTAAGGCTATCCTAGGATGGGTCTGATCAAAAGGGGATACCTAATTCAAATTTAAGTTATGAATCCTAAGGCTATCCTAGGATGGGTCTGATAAAGGGGATACCTAATTCAGATTTAAGGTATGAATCCTAAGGCTATCTTAGGATGGGTCTGATAAAAGGGGATACCTAATTCAAATTTAAGGTATGAATCCTAAGGCTATCTTAGGATGGGTCTGATAAAAAGGGATACCTAATTTGAATTTAAGGTATAAATCCTACCTAATTTATATTTAAGGTATGAATCCTAAGGCTATCCTAGGATGAGTCCGATTAAAAGAGATACCTAATTTAGATTTAAGGTATAAATCCTACCTAATTCAGATTTAAGGTATGAATCCTAAGGCTATCCTAGGATGGTATGATTAAAAGAGATACCTAATTCAGATTTAAGGTATGGATTCTAAGGCTATCCTAGAATGGTATGATTAAAAGAGATACCTGATGTGATGTAAAATGGTATAGATTTAGTATTATTTCAGGTGCATTTTAGTTACTTTTTAGGTTTATGCTTAGTATATTATAATGCATTTGTGTTTTATTCCCTTAATATTTATTCTACTAATATTTTCTCAAGATTTCTCCTTAACTTGATGGTTTTGAGAGTATTTTATAAGTTTTAGTAGGTTATGGGAGGTATTGGAGATTCCTAGAAGAGTCAAATATAAAAAGAAAGTAAAGTTTGAAATTCACTTATGCTGAGTTGTCACCAAGTGTGCTGACTAGGCACCAATGGTTGCTATGCCGAGTTGTTGAGTGGAGGGTGAGTTGATGCCGAGTCGGCACATACCAAAAGACAGGATTCTTCACAAATAGTCTACAATGTTTTGGTCATAACTTCCTCTACACAACTCAGATTGAAACAATTTAAGAGGCTATGGAAAGCTGATAAAAAGGCCTACAACTTTCATGAAGACCTTGAAGTCTAATTTTGCCATCTAAATTGACCGAAATGCCCTTGAAGTTTCTAAAGCAGTTATTAGGTGACTTTTCACGAAGTGTTGCATTTCTTTATGAAATGTTATGACTTTTAACTATTCAAAGCCTTTAAATAGTTGAAGTTTCTTCTATAAAAGACATCTAGAAAATCAAAATACAAAGTAGAGAGTATTTTATTAAGAAGAAAAAGAGAGATCTTACAAGTTTTAGCACTTTCAAGTACAACACTTTGGGAAACTATTCTTGTATCAAGGCTTCTAATCTTGAAAAGTGCTGGTAAAAGATTTCTATAACTTTTCTTTACTTAATCTATTTTATTTCTTTGATGATTAAATGTTTAATTTTCTTTTTATAAGATATCTAACAATGCATCAAGGCTAAAGTACTTGTGGTTAGAATTGTAATGCAAATTTAGTCTATGAACTTCATTTTGATATTTTGTTAATGAATGATTAATTTGGTTTCAATTAAGTTCTAAATAGTTGTTATATATGATTGATCACCATATGTAATATGTTAGTTAAGAATTTGCAATGAGAATTGGAATTCTTAGTGGAAAAGTAATTGATGTCACTTAAGTTAAAAGATTAATTAGAATCTACTTCTAAAGGGATAAAAAGAATTAACATTGAACTTCATGGTTTTTGTTTACATTTACATTGACATGAGAATGTGTTTAAGTCTATTCAAAAATACCTTTAATTGACTTATAGATAAGCTTTTAAGGATTTTAGGTTAATTCTCCAATCAACTCATTCATAATCTTATTTTATATACATGTTAAAGTTCATTGATTTAGATTTAAATTGTAATTCTAACATGTTCTCTTTCTAGAAATTGTTTAATAACTTTGAATTATTTAGATATTAGTGATTTGTAGTTAATTAGTTACTCAAACTCCAATTATTCTTTGCCTATTCATCTTATTATTTGTTCGGTTAATAATAAATTCATCATTTTTCCTAGTGTTCGACCCCTTGCTCATTCTATATTTAGTCATAAGGGCTAGGGTATATAAATTTGCCTACATCAATACCTAATTCAAATTTAAGGTATGGATCCTAAGACTATCCAAGGATGGTATGATTAAAAGGGATACCTAATTCAGATTTAAGGTATGGATTCTAAGGCTATCCTAGGATGGTATGATTAAAAGGGATATGTTAGGCCTATTATGGGTGACCCAAATCCAAAAGGATTAGTATAGGATGAGTAAGGTGTTAAACTCTAAGGAATTTGGGAATTTTGTATTAATTGGATAGTTACTAGGATGGATAGGCAAAGATATTAAATAAGAGATTTAATTCTAACTATATGCTACTATACTATCTAATATTATGATTTAAGGATGTTGATTAGATTGAATTACAAGCCAAAATTGATTTTAATAAGATATGTTACATGCATGCAATGATTGAGAGTATGGTCTATAATTCCTAAAAGCAACTCTCATTTTCAATTAGAAGTGTTTGATCTAGAGTCTATAAGCATTCTTATGTCATCATAGAGATAGAAAAAAACCATAAATATTCATGCCAATACTATAATTCCCCTTAGAGTGGATTTACTTGTCTCCAAGTGCTTATCATATTCTCTAAGTAATTTCAATTGTTTTTCCATCAATTTATCCTAACTCTCATTACGAATAATTTGACTAACATGTTATAAATGGTGATCAAGCACATACAACATTAATTAAGCACACAATTAAAACTAAATCATGCAAAGCGTATAAGAAATAGAATGATTAATTAAGCACACAATTAAAACTAAATCATGCAAAGTTTATAAGAAATAGAATGATTAAAACCAACACTTTATTGCAATTTAAAGAAACCAAACTAGTGCATATTCATAGTGTAAATGACAAAGTTTAGACAAGAAGACAAGATGAACATCAAGGAATAAAGATAAAAAGACAAGGGACAGGAAACTTTAATGATGTTTTCTTCAATCCTTGCTCCAAAAAATTATTTTGAAGAAGTGTCCTTGAATGCTTACTTGAATGGCTTGGTAACTCTTTAATTTTGTTCTAACTTTGAACACTTGAATTATGCTCTCAATTACTAACTTAATATATGAATAATGTTAACATCACATATCCAAAATGCTATAAAACACTCTTATTTATAGGTTTCTAGGTGCCCTAAGTCATGTCCATTGCCAAAAGAAGCCTTTTGTGAAGTGTTTTGGTGAAAAGGCACTATAACCACTCGAGACAAGAAGGGATGAGTCGGCACTATGTGATTCTGGCATGACTTGGCACCATAGGGCACTAGTCAACACCATGACATTCTATCACGACTCGGCACCTATAGGCACAATTCGGCACAGGCTTGTCTTAGCCAATCTTTGCAAAACTTCTTCCTTTTCAAGCATAGAACCCTTGAACCTTTGATAATTACCTAGATTACTTAAAGAACACTTAAAAACAAGACTAAAATCACCACTTTGAAGATAAAATACATGCATACAAACACAAAATAACTATTAATTGATTAGTTTAGATATACATATTTGCATCATATCAAATTCCCCTATACTTAAACCTTGCTTGCCCTCAGGCAAGAACAAAGAGGGAAAAGACAAAGAAATTACTTAGTTTCTCCAAGACAACTATGAAACAATCTTGATTAAGCAATCTTCAAGTTTATTTAAGGAGTATATGGCTAATACATTAATGATATAGTTCTTAGTGCCCAACAATGGTAAAGGATGACAAGTCTTATAGCATAAACTTTGAGCTTTGTCTAATTATCTCATCCCTATTAGTAACAAAGTTATTAATTATTTAGTCAAGGACCTAACCATGCTTTTCTAGTCAAAATATTCATGCATTAAGTCAAGAATTCAATAGATTCAAGTAGCCTTCTTTGGGATAAGAGTAAGCACACGCAAGAATGCAATAAGTCTCATGGCATTTTTAAACACATAGTTTGCTTATTCTTTTTTTCTTATTCATATAGTTAGATAAGGTACATCTTTCAAATTGAACGTGACTAAGGAGCAAACTCATTCGTGCATGACTTACTCAATATACAAATTCAATAGGCACACCATACATATCTTTTGAATTGAATGCAACTAAGGAGCAAACTCATTCGCACACAACATACTCAATATACATAGTGTTTTTTTTTTTTTTTAGCAAACAAATATAGTTCTTTTAGTATCCTCATCCATTATTGACTAATGCATAACTCGTATTACGGCTATAGTTTCCTTTAGGCAACTTAAATCATGCAAATTCAAAGACTTAACTTATATCAATTTCGATAATTAAGCAAAACTAGAAATTTTACTAGATAATTTGAAACTTTAGAAGCAATAAAGTGAGATAAAAAGATAAAAACTTAACAAATACTAAAAAAGACTTAAGAATTTTACCAATTGGGCATTATAAAAAAAATCATCAAATTTGTTGTTGTTGTTGTTTTTTTTTTTTTTTTTTTTTTTAGAAAATAGAATGAGAAAGCCTAATCAAGATATAATAACATGGAGAAACTTAAGTAAAAAGACAAAAATTCTTGATGCAAATTGTAAAATACTAAACTAAATAAAACAACAAACATGCAAAATATATTAAAATGCAGAAAATGAAAAATCAAAACAAAATAAAAACAAACTTCAAACTTCAACATTCGATCCGTCCCCCATACTTGAAATTCACATTGTCCCTAATGTGAAGAAAAGTAAAGATGATGAAGAAGGGAAGAAAAACATACCTCATTGAGCATCGGGTGGTGGTGGTGGTGAAGGAATGTCATACTCAGAGTAGCTAAAGAACTTACGCAATTTATAGTCCATACTATATTGCGTGCACTCCATCCTTTGGTTCCTAGCCTCCAAGTCGATAAGTTGATGTTGCATGCTCCTTTAGTTTGCCAAGATCTCCTTAAGTAAAGGATGATGGTGGCAATTCAAGTTGAACCGTTGATCGGGCTCTTAGTGGTGGAACATCATCATCGGAGTCTTCATCCAAATTATAAAGAGGGTGACGTAACCCAAGATATAATTTCTCTACATTTGGTTGTAGAGAACTTGGCTCCTTCTTCATGTGAGTGAATGGGGAAGGAGGACTCATACATCAATGCAAGGTCTTCCTCCTGATGCTCTTCTTGAGGCCTTGAAGAAGTTGATCCTTTGGACTTGCCTATACTTGCTCGTAGTTAGATAACAAAAAAGAAAAATAGAAAAATTCTGCAACAATGAGTGAATATAGTGTAGTGTGTGAATGATGAATGAAGAAGATGATATTTAAATAGAAGAAAGAATTATTAAATATTAGGATTTGTGTTTTCAAAATCTGAAAAGAAAAAGTAAGGGAGTGGTGTTGTAAGGCTTAGGGTTTCATAGATGTGTAAGAGTGTGATGTGAAAAGTCATATATTTTGTGAAGAGGTGTGATTCTTTTTGGAAAAGATACAAATTTTCATTGATTTGTTTTGGAAAAAGAGTGTTGAATAAGTTAGTTTTTGACCAAAAATAAGAATAAAATAAATTGCAATTGAATTAGGAATGAAAAGAAAGAAAGAATTGGTGTAAAAACTAAAAAATTTGAATGTTGGTCTGTGCTGTTAATTGTAATGAATCGGCACCACAGGGCACGACTCAGCACGGATCCATTCTGTCATGAGTCGGCACCTATAGGCACGACTTGGCACAGACTCAGTCTTAAAAATTTATGTCTTTTCTTCCTTTTTATATATATATAATATATATACCATGTGTATGTGTTATAAAATCAAAATAAAATCAATAAAAAAACATCAAAACTTAAACATTATAATAAATAAACATGAAATTCAAAATAAACAAACATAAAACTTTAAAATAAGAAAACATACTATGTAGTAGATGATCATACTATTAAGTAGAGAGGGTTACTGACCTTGATTGTTCTAATGGTGCACCAACGAAGTAAGGCTTAAGACGATGGCCATTTACCTTGAAAGATTCGCCTTTGTCATTAGCAATCTCAATAGTTCCATATGGATGAACTTTAATAATTTTAAAAGGTCCAGACCATCTTGATTTTAGTTTTCCAAGAAATAGTTTTAACCTTGAATTATAGAGTAAAACAAGCTCACCTTCTTGGAAATCCCTATTGAGAATGTTCTTATCATGCCATAACTTAATATGATCTTTATATAACTTTGCATTCTCATATGCATTTAACCTTAGTTCTTCTAGTTCATTGAGTTGCAAAAGTCTTTTCTTACCTACTTTGTCCATTTCAAAGTTCAAAGCCCCAGTTGCCCAATATGCTTTATGTTCAAGTTCAATGAGCAAATGACAAGATTTACCATAGACTAATTGATATGGGGTAAGGCTAATGGGAGTTTTAAAGGCAGTTCTATATGCCCATAAGGCATCATCTAGCTTTAATGCCCAATCTTTCCTAGAAGAAGAAACAGTCTTCTCTAGAATCCACTTAATTTCCCTATTGCTTACCTCAACTTGTCCACTTGTTTATGGATGGTAAGGAGTAGCTATTTTATGAGTAACTCCATACTTTTTAAACTTTCTATGATATTATTACAGAAATGGGAATCTCCATCACTTATCAAAGCTCTTGGAGTGCTAAACCTAGGGAAGATTACTTTTTTAAGCATTTTCTTGACTACCTTAGCATCATTAGTAATAGTAGGTATTGCTTCAACCCATTTAGACACATAGTCTACCATAACTAAGATGTATTTATAGCCTAAAGAACTAGGGAAAGGACCCATAAAGTCCATACCCTATACATCAAAAAGTTCTACCTCAAGAATGCCATTTAAAGGTATCTCATTTCTCTTAGATATATTACCCATTCTTTGACATCTATCACATGTAAGGACAAATTCTCTAGCATCTTTGAATAAAATAGGCCACCAAAAACCACATTGTACTACCTTAGAAGCTATTTTTGTTGCACCATAGTGTCCACCCACATCTAAGGAATGATAATGCTTCAAAACATCTTGAATCTCACCTTGAGGAATGCATCTCCTTATTAGCCCATCTGCACATCTTTTATAAAGCAAAGGTTCTTCCCAATAATTAGTATCATGCAAAAATTTCTTTCTTTGCCTATAATCTAAACCATAAGGAAGAATACCACTTACAAGAAAGTTAGCAATGTCAGCATACCATGGAATTTCTTGCGATACAACATTAAACAAATGCTCACCTTGAAAGGTCTCATGTATTAGTACTCCATCATTAAGCTTCCTCAAACCTTCTTGATAAAGTCTAGAGAGATGGTCCGCCATAAGGTTTTCACTCCCTTTCTTGTCCCTTACTTCTCAATCAAACTCTTGGAGCATAAGAATCCACCTTAGTAGCCTAGGTTTAGCATCCTTGTTACTTAAAAGGTACTTTAGAGCAACATGGCCAAAATATACAATTACCTTTTGACCTACCAAGTATGCTCTAAATTTATCAAATGCATAAACTATGGCTAGTAGTTCCTTCTTTGTAGTTGTGTTGTTGATTTGGGCATCATCAAGTTGCTTACTTGCATAGTAAATTACATAAGGTTTACCTTCCTTCCTTTGCCCAAGGACCACTCCAACCGCAAAATGACTAGCATCACACATAATTTCAAAAGGTTGCTCCCAATTAGGTGGCTGCAGAATCGGTGCGGATGTAAGAGCTTTCTTTAGGGTCTCAAAAGCTTCATGACATGTTTCATCGAACTCAAAGCTAACTTTCTTTGCAAGCAATTTGCACAATGGCTTGGCGATTTTGTAATTTGCAAAAAGAGTCGCCACTTTAATTTTATTTATTTTAGTTAGGAAAATTAAAGGAAAATCCAATTTGATTGACTCCAAAATTATACCATTTATCCCAAGGAAAAGCACTAGTCCTCCAATGACCAAAGAGGGTTCAGGCACTAAGTTTTGGTTAAAACAATACAAAAAATTAGTTTGGCTTAAATACAAAATAGCTTTTAAAAAGAAGTTTTTATGTATGCATGAATAGATATAACATGATGTATGGAACAAATATTACTTGTGAAATGCATGGCAATATGAAATAATGACAATTACAAAATGCAAAAAAATATAAGGGAGAAACTACTTAAAACTATTATAAGACAAATGCTAAAATAGGGGATCTTTCCTCTAGCCCTTATGGGTTCTAGGAAAAGTACACATTCCCCAAATATAATCTAAACAACTAAAATAAGAGTATTAAAACAATTATAATAAAAAGAATTAAAATTTTGATTTTAATTTAAGAAAAGTAATTTCAATCCTAAACTATGTGAAGAAGGTGATAGAGAGAAGAAGTTGTTAATTTTAATGGAGTTGAATGCCTTAGAGATAGCAAGCCTGTGTATCCCTTTGAATGGGAATCAAACCCCATGCAGTTCTTCCTTCTTGCAAAGGAGGGGTTTTAAGTCATAGCCTTTGTTATCATGTTTTGATTGATTTTAAAGGGCTTAGGGATTTGTTAATTAGGTTAGATTTTAATTAACAAAAATTACATCTTTTCATATTTAGACCTTGAAATTAAAATTGAAAAGGAAAAGGAAAGAATTTTTACCTTTGGCTTTCGTTGGCGAGAAATGTAAGGAGCGAGCTTAGCACCAGATTTAAGTTCCACCTTGGCCTGGGGCTATCACGAACACTCTTTTTGGAAGAAGGACTCTTGAATAGTGTGAACTCTTCTTAGAGGGATTTGGATCACACCTTTGCTTGATTACCACGAATTCTCTTTGAAAGAAATAACTTGAGTTTCACCTTTTCTTGATTAGGAAGTTTAGAGATAGGGTTTTGGGTGATTAGGAGGCTTATGAATAGGGTTTTGGGATGATTTGGAAGCTTATGAATAAGGTTTGAGGTGATTAGGAAACTTATGAATAAGGTTTGAGGTGATGGAAGAAGTTTTAGAATGAGGTTTTAAAGATTTAGAGGTTTAGAAAGAGGATTTTAATGATTGGAAAGTATAGAAATAAGGTTTAGAAAGCCTTAAGAAGTGTATAGAAGCATATGATTGTGTGTCCCTAGTTGTTATGAGGTGCAAGGTATTTATAGGAGGAGTTTGGAGCTAAAAATTAACAGTTTCCATGTAGGATTCTAAAATAGGCTCGGTGCGGTAATTGAGGGGTCTGCTGCGATAGCCGCAACCGCAAAGTCCTTTGCAGTTACTGCAGGGGTCTCTGTGGTAACTGCAGAGGAGGCTACGGTTACAAGTTGCTGCAGGCTATTATAGTCCATTTTTCGGCTCGTTCTTCTCCATTTTTGGTCTGATTTAAGCCCAGTTTAATTTCATAGGTGCGATTTGGGACTGCCGTATGCGTAGCGCATGAATCTTAGCAAATGTCAAGCTGCGATTGGATCCTAAGGGTGCAAATTTAAGGGTTCACACCGTGACAGCCAGCACACCACCGGTGTCTACTAGCTGGCCGGCGCACCGCCAATGCCGCCGCTAGAATTTGGCGGCACCCTTTCATCTACTCTATAAATAGAGCCTTCATTTCAGCTATTTGACATGAATTTTGAGGTAGAAACTCTCCTATATTGCTCTACTTTTTGTGCTAAAATTATGTTTAAAATTTGATACAAAAATCTGTTCGAATTTTTTTAATTTGCATTTATTACATTTTTTTGCTAAACTTTCGCTATTTAAGGTTCAACTTCAGGGTTTCAAATCCAAGGTGGACCTTAGATCCATAACTATACGTATCCTGTTTATTCGAAAATCAAGGAAAGCAAAGGTATAATTTCTTTTTTCCATTGTGAAAATTCTAAATTCAGATCTAGTATTCTCTCTATCCTATATTTCTTTAGGTCTAAAATAGAAAAGATCTAAAATTTATTAATTTAAAAATTAGAATTAAATTAGTAAACCAACCAACACATTTTTCTAAACCCCTCCTTCGCAAGAAGGAAGAACTGCGTAGGGTTTGATTCCTATTCGATAGGATACGTAGGCTGCCATTTTGTAAGGCATCAACTCCAAAAATCTTTTTAACAATATTTTTCTCTTTTACTTTGATTTATTTGTACTCGTGCTTTATTTTAGATTTTATATTAATTTAGTTGAGGAATATGTGCTTTTCCTAGTACCCATAAGGGCTAGAGGAAATATCCTCTTTATTTTATTCCGTTTGGGCTTTGTAATAACTTAGTAGGATTTATCTTTGCTTATTTATTTACTATTGTCATTTCATCTATAACTATTTCATTCATCATTTTACTCCTGTTCATGCATACACGAAAATTGCTTTTTTAAGAGTTATTTTGCAAACTTTTAGCCAAACTAAAGAAAATTATATTTTCTTAATTTGTGTAATTAACAAAACCTAATCCCTGAGCCCTCTTTGGTCACTTGCAAATTGGTGCTCTTTTCCATTAGGATAAATCAAATATTTTTGGAGTCAATCATTTTGGTTTTTTCTTTAATTTTTCCAATTAAAATAAGTAAATTAAAGTGGCAACTCCTTTCACAAATAACAAAATTGCAAAACTCAATTTTCTAAACTCACAGCGAGTTCCAATCGTGGAGTTTCTCCCAAAGAGCATTTCGATTGCACTCAGCAAATAGGACCAGTGCTCGGGCGAGGCCTCACAATTAGGTATATATATTTTTGACTTATTTAATTGACATAGGTCTAAATTTTAACTTTTCTAAATTTTAACTTTATCATTTACAAATAATGGAATTTGACTATATATGCTTATTACAATAAATTTTATACTTAACTTCGACTTTGTACAAGGCCAAATTTGACTGAATAAGGTGGAATTCAACCTTATAACATCGAATTCTAACCCATGCAAGGTCGTAATTGATCTTATTAATTAAGGTTGAACAAAGTTTTATGAGTTTAATGAAAAATAATATAAATTAATAAAAAATCTTTTTTATGAATATATGTGTTTGTTTATTAATTTATTATTATTTTTATTAATTTATTATTATTATTATCATCATCATCATCATGTCTCGAGTCTCTCAATGAGGTTTTAAGTTTCCAAATAACGATTAAATACATATTACGTTGTTTTAACTTTTAAACTAAGCTGTGCTAACTGAGTTTATAAATAAAAATTATACCCTTTTATGTTCACATCTTCTTACTCGATTACTTACTTAGTCTTAAGTGATAATTTTATTAAGGTTATTTAAAACCTTAATTTGCATAGCTTACATTAAAACAGCGCAGTATTTGATCACCCTATGTGACTCAAAATGGTGTAGTATTAGTATATATGTGTCTATGTGATTTATCGTTCAACTTGAACGTTAATATAGTCAAATTCGACATTAATATAGTTGAATTCGACAATAATATAGTTGAATTTGACTTTAATTAGGAAGAACTTAAACTTGTTGTTGCTAATGTTCTATGTTATCATTCATTAAAATTGAGATCAAGCTAATAAAACTATCATTCAATTATGGTATGTTATCTACTTTGATCAAATTCAAGTTGTGAATCTAGTATTAGACTATTAGGGTCGTTGATAACAAATCATGATTTTACTTTCATAACTTTATTACATATTATGATTGGATTATACTTCATGATTCATAAACTAATATTAGGGTTTATGATATCGGGTTAGGGTATTAGGGTTTATTTTTTACGTATAATAGTTTATAATTTATTTAGGTATAGCCATATAGGGTTTCATTAATAAATAATCATGACTATTTGCATTAGATTTAGCTATAAATATTGATTTAATAAAATAGAGTCAATAAAATTTGACTCATTAATGTTGAATTCAACTTTATTGAGATATAATTCATGTCAAATTCGACTTTGTACAAAGTCGAATTCGACTTGATTAAGGTGGAATTCGACTTTATGAAGTCAAATTCCATTTTGTACAAGGTTGAAGTCATCTTTGTTAAAGTCGAATTCAATTCTGTACAATGTCTAATCAACATTATTTAATAAGGACCATACAATTTTAACGTTCATATAAACAATGAATTAAACAAGGTTTGATAAGATTAATGAATAATAATACAAATTCAATAAAATAATGAATAATGTACAAAAAAATTTTGAAATATCATTGTTTGTCTTTGTCATTGGATTTTTCTTGCTTAATTTGTTCTTCTCCCATTGCTATATAAAAAATAGTTGCAGCCATTTGACACCTCAGTTTCACAAGTTCTTTGGCAGCAATCTCATTAAATGATATACTAAGAGCAAAATATTCTATCCATTTTAGTGCAAAAATACTACAATAACCAGACATCAACTTCTATTGTGGGAGATCTTTTTCTATTATAATATCCCATGTTTTCTTTTTTGTTTGGCCTATATGTCTGATTTTGTGGTAGTCAATGCAAGTATGAAGCCTTGGCCTATTTGTCGTTATCTATTTGATAGAGTGAAGCAACTTGTCAATTTTAAAGGAGTTGTATATATACACAACTTCATTTTTCAAATCTAATCTCACCATAATCTAGTGGTTACGTTTAACATTGCAAGGGAAAAGAGTTTGGCCAGAATACATGAAACTTTGGTTATAATTAATTCTGTAAAAAATGTATACCTTTAAGCCAAAGAATAAAAAATATAATGCCCACTTTATCATTTGATAATGTCTCCAATGCTTGTTGCATTAAAAATTTAAAAAATTTCATGCTATTCACTGACAACTCAAAGTTAATTAAATTTATAAAAAAAAAAAAAAACTTTCAGACTCACATCAAAAGTGCTTTCGGCAAGTGTCATTGTTTTTGATCTATCATTAAGCATAGAGTGCATTATCTTCTTTAAAACATGCATGTACTAAGCCATGTCCTACTCAATAATTAATCCATGTCAGTACAATAGTACACACTATATAATCAACTCTATTATCATTAAATTCGACCTTAATATATAGTTGATTTTGACTTTGATACTATTGAATTCAATCAGGATGATGTTAAATTCCTCTTGATACATTCTCGAATAAAGAACTTGATACAGTCAAATTCGACCTTGATACAGTGGAATTCGATTATAATAAAGAAAGAATTCAACTATATTAAAGTCAATTTTGACCATATAAAGGTCGAATTCAAATGTATTGTGGCTGTATGAAGGTCATATTCAACTAT
This sequence comes from Reutealis trisperma, assembly GCA_947687605.1. NCBI lineage: Eukaryota > Viridiplantae > Streptophyta > Magnoliopsida > Malpighiales > Euphorbiaceae > Reutealis > Reutealis trisperma. Next base: position 66,356 of record CANTUT010002017.1, read on the forward strand.
ATTACATTTTAAATTCAACAAAACAATGAAATAAGTTACCAAATACCATTGTTTCGAGCCAATTATCTATTTTCATCAAATGCTCAAAAAATCCTCTATTAATGTTGCAATATTGCCCTTTTGTTTTTCTAGTTTTTGTGTGGCATTCTAGCTATCCATTTCTAACTCCCATTGCTCATAAAAATATTCTTTTTGTGAAGATAACAAATCAAAACTAAATTCTTTATTTTGGCTTTCTTAGGTAAAAGATTTTGGCTTTTTGCGGCTTGAATCATCGTTAGTATACACCAATTGCTACTTCACTGGCTGTGATGGTGGTAGGTTGACCTCTATGATATAATCATCAACTAGAGGCAATGCAACAATAGGAATTACTGATTGGACAATGTGCTCCTATTTACATACATTGGCCAACTATTTTAGGCCATCGACAGGTGGTTCTTATTTATTAAGGTCATAGAAAGATGTAATTTTGTGAACCATATTGTCTAGGTCTGCCACATTATCAGCTTCATCATCTATCTAAATCTTATGATTACCTTCTGCATCATTGTGCATATTAGCTTCTTCATAAATATGATGTAAAATTTCTTTAGTAGCAGACTTAACCTCTTCAATAGTAGCAAGATTAGTTTCTTTCTCATCAACTTCTTTAGCAACAGACTTAAATCTTCATTATCTAATTTATTTGCCTCTTCTTCATTAGCTGATTTATATAATTTTTGGTCCAACTGATGTGCCATAACCTTCAAGCCAGCTATATTCAAATTCATTTTATTTTGATAAGAATTTAAATGATCATCAACCTTCTTATAACAATAATCTAAATTCTTCATCGATGTATTAGCAAAATCCCTCATTTTATTCTTAATCCTCTTCTCTAAAGATAAAATTTTATCATCAATGCTATTTATCATTTTCACCTTGAAATCTTTTAATTTATTATCAATATAATCCTCAAAGTCTGTTAATTTATTATCAAATTTTTTATCCTTATAATTCTCTATTTTATCCTCCTTTCTCTCTGCAAAACTAAACTTTGATGGATCATCATTATCATCCTCATCTTCATCTTATTCTTCCTCATTAATTCTTTCTTTTTCATCCACCTCTTTTTCTTCCTCACCTCTTCCTTACCTTCTTAT
>CANTUT010002017.1:72500-97500 GCA_947687605.1 Reutealis trisperma
ACTAAATAATCACTCATTGACTCCAAAGTAATCAAAACTGAAAGTAAATGGAAAATGGAATTGGATTTGGAATTGGATTTGAGATTTGAATTTAGATTCCAAACTTACCTACGTACCTCATTGAACAGATATCAAAATCCATGTAGTTTATTCCACAGTTAAGTGAAGGAGTTTAAGGATTGATCAGATTAATTTTGGTTTGGAGTTGGATTGATGGGGAAAATATTTTGCCCTTGCTCGAGATGGGTGGAGGGTTTTGCTGGACATAAATTTTATTTTATCAAAATCAGATGATTTCATTGATTGAGAAATTGATTAATTAATTAATTTGATGAAATAGATGGATGGATCAATTAAAAAAATTGATTTAATTTTAAAAAAGTAATTAATTAATTAATTAATTAAAATGATTAATTAATTGAGTGATTAACTAATTTTTTATAGGTGATTAGTTAATTAAAAGGATTAATTAACTTTGATTAGGGTGGAGTAATTAATTAAAAAGATTAATTAATTAATTAATTTAGAAAGTGATTGGAAGGACAAGAAGAAGAGAAAACTTGTGGATAGCCTATAAACACAAGTTTTAAGATGAAGAGAAATGAAGGAATGGAGAAGGTATTTATAAGTGAGGGGTGTGGGGCAAAAAAACCAAAAAACACTGAAAAATGGATTGAAATAAGGGTAATTTTGGAAATTGAAGGCTGACAAAGGGGACTAGGCTGGAAGATCTGCCCAAGAGTGTGCTTAGCGGCAATCCGCTGTACTAGCTCTGCGTAATGCACTAAACTTAGCAAGTACAAGGTTAAAGACCACATGATGAGGGTGCAAAATTGACAATTCACACCTGGGCATGGAATATGCGTCAAGGAAATCCTTAAAGGTTTATATACCTTTAAGAACTTTCATATGGTGGATTTGAAAAGGGTGGTGGATGGTGCTCCTTGGGTGTTTGATAACCATCTTTTGATTTTGCATTAAATAAAAAATGGTGAGGTTCTTGTATGAGTTTTGCTAAATTTTGGGTTTAGATTCATGATCTTCTTGTTGGTTGCATGTCTGTCCATATTGGTGAACTACTTGGAAATTTTATTAGCTAATTTTTTAAGTATGATCACATTTCAAACAATGGTTTTTGGAAGGTTTATATGCGATTCATGTCTATATAAATGTTAAGGAACCTCTTACATAGATGAAAAAGGTTAGGAAAAATGATGGTGATTGGAAAGTGGTCCACTTTAAATATGAAAGACCCCCGTGTTTTGTTATATTTGTGTTCTATTGGGGAATTCTGATGCTTTCTATGACAAATTGTTTAGTTTGCCTGCAAATGAAGTTAAAAGGAAGTAGGGTGAGTGACTTAGAGCTCTGGCACAGTGGGGAGGAGATCAAAGTGGTTTAAGGCGTTGCATGATAAGCAAGGAGATTTAGAGCCCTCATAGGATTGGGGTTTGCGAGGTTTATATTTGAATGTGGGGCTGGGTAAGTCTTATCCCAATTCTTTTTCAAATAGTGGAGTTGGAGTAAGTATCGTACCTGGTAAATATTTTTCTAATAATTTGATGAGTAATAGGGGAGTTGTGTTGGCAAATTTAAATATTTTGGGCTTATATGGGCCTCTTAATCATAAGCATCAATTGGGTTAGAGGAAACTAGGTTGGTTATTTAGGAGGATAAAAAAAAAATACGAGATGGGCATGTGCTTCAAGTTACAATGGATTTGATAGCTTTAAATGAAGTGCATATTCACTTGACAATGAAAGAAACAAGTGAGGAGGTACTTATAGGGGATACATCTTTTTTTTCAAGGATGAATGCTCTTGTATTGATAATTTAGCACAAAGGCTATTGAGTAGGCTTGCCAATCTCTATGAATTTCTTGAGCTAGAAATATAGAGGCTTGCACAATTATAAAGCAGTTCAAAACCTATGTAAGATTATAAAATCTCACTACCAAGCTATGGTGTTTCTGATAGAGATGCTGGTTCATGAAGCTAAAGTAAAGGAGCTTCAAATACAATTAGGATTTAATGGTAAGTTTGTTATTAACAAGCTATAAAGGGATGGAGGTATCATATTGTTATGGGTTCAGCCTGTTGTTTGTCATGTTATTAGTTTCTCACTTTAATCATTTTGATGTAATTGTGAAGAATAGGTCTATGGCAGAGTGGTGTTTTACGGGTTATTATGGGTTTCCTGAGCAGAGTCGCAGAGTAGAGGCATGGGATTTTTTACAGTTTTTGGCAACTATGCTTTTGTTGCCTTGGTGTTGCATGGGAGACTACAATGATCTCTTAAGCAATGAGGAAAAGGTGGGTAGTACTAATCATCTAAATATCTTATGGCATGGTTTTTACAAGGCTATTATAGATTACTCACTTTATGAAGTTCAACTAATTGGGCACTAGTAGACATAGGATAAAAACAGAGGTACGTCATTTTGGGTTCAGGAAAAGCTTAATAGGGCTTTTGCTACTTATGAACCATCATCCTAACACCTCTAAAATTAATTTTGAACCCACCGAAGTTGACCAGAATATTCCAAGCATAATTTGACACTCTCTTGATCCTAACTAGAATTTTCTATACTAAACAGCATCTTTTCCAAAACTAAGTGGATTTCCTCTTAGACATACTGCTAAATTGTTCTAAAATTAATTTCAAGCCTATTGACTAAAATTTTTTTTGAACTGACCCAGAAACATTAATAACCTAAAAAAACATTCCTGTAAGTTGTTCGCCACGTGGACCACTGGCAGATCTGCGTGGCAACCTTGCAGATCTGCTGAGCTGCCTTGCGGATCCATGCAAACGCAGTGCATATCTACCCAGTCACCTTGCGAATTCACGGTGGTCCCCCCTTTTCCAACCTAAAATTTCAAAAATGCCCCTCTTTTTAGCCCACTTTCCAATCTTTTTTGGTCTTTTTACCTCACTCCATTAGCTTATAAAAACCCTCTTCCCATTTTCTCCATTTTCTTCACCTTTGAAGTTGAAATTGATTGCTATCTATTAGCTCCTTTGTTCTTCTCCCTCCAATCAATCTCTTTAAATTAATTAATTGCTCCACCCAACCTAATTAATCATTTTACTTAACTTTTTTTTTTAAATTAGTCACTCAATTAATTAATTAATTAATCCTTTTAATTAATTAATTAATCACTTTTTTTAAAAAATAATCCACCCTAATTAATTAATTAATTCACCCATTAAATCACATTAATTGGTTAATTAATCATTTTAATTAATTAATTAATCTATCAATCAATCCAATCCTCTAGTATCGATAAAATGAAACTTCAATTCAGCAAAACTCTTTGCCCACCCACTCAAAGGTATAATACTTTTCCTCATCCATCCAACTCCCAAATCGAATCAAACCAAATCAATCTAATCAATCGTTAAACACTCAACTTAATCATGGAATGAATTACGTGGATTTTGATCCTTATTCAATGGGTACATATACACATTTGGAATTTAAATACAAACTATTTCCTTTTCTTTTTCCATTTCCTTTTTTATTTTTAAACATAATTATTTATATATTTTGTTAGAGAATTTGTGGCCTTCTTAGAACCTATAAAAGATACAAAATGCATCTTATCATCTTGTAATATAATTCAGTTTAACTATTTTAGAGTTAAGGAATGATTATGTAGTTCTTCTAGTATCCATAAGAATTAGAAAGAACACTCTCCTTAACTTGTGAATGTTTACTTTACCTGCTTTATTTCTTTAATTCCTCATGTATTCATAATTATGCCATGATCATGTATTTTTATTGTCATCTTATAATTGTCATTCATGAAATTGATTTTTTTAAGCCAAATTAAAATTAGGAGTCAAATTTAGATTATTAAAGCTGAAAACCTAGTCCCCTAATCCTCTTTAGTTTCAAAGACTAGTAATTTTATTTTTGGTAAATTAATCAAAGATTAATGAATTAGAGTCGATTTGGGTTTTTTTTATTATTTTTCCAACTAAATAAAATTAAGGTGGCAATCCCAAAACGTTGTTCAAAAATCAACCCATCAAACTCAAGGATTCCATCGTAAATCTAAATCCAAATGAGCATTCTGATTCCTTTTAGTGGATCCACCCAGTGCTCGAGCGAGGCCTCACACTACCATAGAGTGGTTTTCATTGTTTCCATATCACAAGTTAACTAATTTAGTACATCTGATCATTCACTGATATTACTGGAAACTAGTCCAAAGGTCCATTATGGCTCTAAACATAGGTTTATATTTGAAAATATGGATTCTCTTTGGGATTGGTGGTTTTCTTTAGGTGATTATAAATCCTTAATTTTGCACCTTTCAGTATGTGTTTGAACCTTAGAAGCACTTAGGCTCGATAAACAAACCTTCAAAAGTTGAAAACTCTCAAAATGGGAAAATTAAAACATTTCTTTCTAACATTTGAACACTTTCAAATCATATGGGATTGAGTAACAAATACAATGCAACTGGAATCATGAAAAATGGACAAGAAACGAGCAAGAATGGGCCAAAACGGCGAAACAGACCAAAATAGGCCCGTTACTGCAAAGGGCTGCGGCATTGCCGCAGAGGCCTTTGTGGAACCGCAAAAGTCTATGCTGTAGTGCCGCAAAGAGCTCTACGGTGTTGCAAAGCCCTCTATGGCAACTCAGGCAAAAATATGATTTTTTGCAATCCCACATTGGAATTTGATGCATTCTATGCTCCAATTCTCCTCCTATATATAGAGGGCCTATTCATACTTCAAGACACCAACTTCTAAAGCTTGAAAAGCATTACTTCAAGCAAAATTCTTAGCATTTGCTCCTTGCTTCGCAAAGCAAGTTGGGGGATTTCTCCTTGATTCCTACCCAACTAGTTTAAGGCTTTCCGCTCGCCTGTTCGAGGCAAGTCTCTTGGCTAAGGCTCGTGTCTGCCATCTGAGGCTAGCAGCCACCCACTGTCCGAAGCTATCCATCGCCCGCTGAGGCTAGCTGCCACCTGCCATTCGAGAATATCTGCCACCCACCGAGGCTAGCTAGCGCCTGCCGTCCAAAACTAGCCGCCGCCTACCATCTAAGGCTAGTCTTTGCCCACCGTCCAAGGTAAGCTTCTTTTCCTTTAATTTTCTGTTTGTCTAAATTTTTTTGCCTCTTTTAGTTAGTTAATTAAATTGATTCATCTAAATTGCTAGCTAATCAACTCGATAATCAATTAAATTAATTAATGAACTCAACCCTTTTTAATCAATCAATCAAAATATGATAAAGTGGCTAGGCTAAACTAACCCCTTCGCAAGAAGGGAGAACTACGTGGGTTCTGATTCTCATTCAAAGGGATACATAGGCATGCTTGGTTCGGGCATCGAATCTAATTAAAACTAACCAACTTTCCCCGTATCACCTTCTTCACTTACTCTTATTTTGTTTCCTTTACTTTGTTATTAGGTTTAGTTTGGGGAATGTGTGACTTCCCTAAAACCCATAAGGGTTAGAGGAGGTATCTCCTATGTTTGGATTTCATTTGTAATGTCAACCTTTGTTTAGACTATTACTTATATTTATTTTATTATTGAAATGAATGATCATACATATTATAAATTGTTCATGCATTTTAGTTTATTCATGAAATATATTTCAAGTCACTCTATTTTGTTAAAATAAACCGAAAACCTAGTCTCTGAATCCTCTTTAGTTTCAAGGCTAGTGATCTTTTCCTTTTGGGTAATAATTGGAATCAAATAGGTTTTTTCCTTATATTTTCCCAAATAAAAATAAATTAAGGTGGCAACTCCAAGAAATAATTTTCAAACCTATCAAAGATAAGCCCGAGAGCTTCCTCATGAGTTCTTTTCCAAATGAGCATTTCAATTTTCTTTAGCGGATTGGCCCAGTGCTCGGGCGAGGCCTCACAGTGATAAACCTTTCTTGATAGGCTACCTAATTGTTCACATAGGATGGATAAATGAGGCAGGTTATTTATTACCAAATTTTGGAAAGAAATTAAGAAATGTAAAGTCAAATTCAAAGTGCTTTGTCGATAGGATGATGATCACTCTGTTAGGGAATTTTTCTAAAAAATGATTGCTTGCTCACTTTTGGACCAAGAAGAGAAACACTAGAAATAAAGGTAAAAAAATGTTGTTGTTGGTGGATGGAGACCACAACACAAAGTACTTTTGTACATTTCTTCTTTAAGGAAATGTGGGAATAAAATTGTAAAGCTTGTGGATGATGGAGGGGTGACAGTAAGTGATATGGAGGGACAAAGCTAATTGATATATGACTATTTTAACTCTACATTTTTAGCTAGTGGTACCCAAATTAACCAATCATCTTCTCACCTTAAGAATTGGGTTTCTAATGAAGTTAATGATATATTGTTACATCCTTTCTCTATGGAAGAATTTATAATAACAGTAAAGCAAATGCATCCTCACAAATCTCCTAGCCCAGATGAACTTAGTCCTAGTTTTTTTTTCCAAGCAAATTGGTCATACATTGGAGAGGAGGTTTTTAAAGCTGGTACATCTTGGTTACATAATTTTCTAGCATCTTTAAATGATACCTTGATTGTGTTAGTACCAAAGTATGACTCTCTTATTTGTATGAAAGATTTGAGACTAATTCCTCTGTATAATATTTTGTATAAAATAGTTGCTAAGGTTTTAGCAAATAAGCTTAAAAGGATGCTTCTGAAAATTATTTCAAAGAGTCAATTAGCTTTTATACTAGGTAGGGCTATTATTGATAATATTATAATAGCTAGTGAATTGTTACATTTTATGAAGAGAAAGACTAGGGTGATATTAGGGAGTTGCTCTGAAATTAGATATTAACAAAGTATATGATGGAGTTTATTGGGGTTATTTACAGCGCTTGATGGTTTAGTTAGGGTTTGATGCTAGGTGGATTCAGTGGATTATGTTGTGTGTCAAGACTAAGTAGAGGTTGGTCCTATTTTGCAAGGAAGGGGTAAGGCAAGGTGATCCCTTATTGCCTTATCTTTTTATTATTTATATGAAAGGTCTTTCTAATATGATTAGGAAAGCGGGGGAGGATGGTAGTTTGCATGGTTGTAAGATTTGTTGTGGTGCATTGAGTGTGTCATATTTGTTATTTTGCAAATGATAATTTCCTATTCTTTAAGGATTCTATTCAATAGACATAGGTTGTTCATCAAATTTTGAGGGATTATGAGATTTTATTGGGGTAAGCAGTTAATTTATCTAAATCAGGTATAATGTTTAGTTCCAATGTTTGGGTAGATAAACAAAAGGAGATCTTTAGTTTCTTAGGTGTTTTCGGTTCTCTAGTTATTAGTAAATATTTGCAATTACCATCTTTCAAACTAAATGGGCAATTTTTGGATTTTTGAAAGATAAGCTATGGAAAAGGTTATACAAGTAGAGGAATAAATTTTTCTTTAAGACTAGTAAGCAATACTTATTAGGACTGTTGCTTAGGCAATCCTCACTTATTGCATGAGTGTTTTTTTTATTCCAATGAGTGTGTGTGAGAAGCTTGAGAGAATGTTGAATTCCTTCTTATGGGGTTCAAATAAGATGGAAAAAAAAAAGGGATTTGTTGGCAAAGGTGGAGTACTTTATGTCATAGGAAGGAAATTGGTGGTATGGGTTTGTGACTTGCAATGATTTAATTATGCTCTATTAGTCAAGCAAGGCTGGCAACTCTTGTTTAATCCAAATTCTTTAGTATCAAGGTTATTCAAAGCTAAATAATATCCTATAGCAATTACCTTTCTTCTAATATCAATAATAATCCATATTTTATTTGGGAAGTATTTGGAGTGCAAGGGGATTATGGCAGCTGGCTGTAGGTGAGCAATTGAAAATGGTATGTTTATGAATTTTTAGCATGACTCTTGGTTGCGGGAAAGGCCAAACTTTAGGGTAGAGTCTAGTGTAGTTGAAGGCTTGGAAGAATTACATGTGTCTGACTTGATTTTAGAAGAGACACATTGTTGGAATAAGGAGTTTATTTAGTGACATTGATGCTAATGCAATCTATGGTACTCTTTTACCTAGACAAACTGGAAATGACAGTCTAATTTGGCACTGTACAAGGAATGAAGAGTATACAGTTAAGTCAAGATATATGGTGGTTCTTGAAGTGCTGTCAAGTTTAAATTTTTCACCTGCGAATTATGCATAGAGGAAGCTTTGGGATTTAGAGCTTCCTCATAAGTTTACTATGGTCTTATGAGAGATTGCATAATGATTACTTGCTAATCAGTATTAAACTAGCTTGTCGAGGTGTTTCTATTAATCTATCTTATGTTTTATGTGGTAGAGAAATTGAACACTTATGGCATATTTTCATGGATTGTCCTTATAATATCCAATGTAGAGGTGTTGCTAATTTGGCTTTTCTAGTTGGGTCTTATGATGAGTTTCCATAGTGATTGTTACATGTTATTGATAAGGCCTAAGGATAGTGTTCATAAGCTAGTGATGATACTACATTTTTTGACTACTTGCAGTGTAAAAGGTAGTTATTAATTATAAGGAAAAAAAGGAAAAAAAAAAAAAAAGAACACGTTAAAGAAGAAAAAATTAAAAGAAAAGTTGACATGGGTTGTGAGGATTAGGGAACACATAAATGGATATATGTAGCATTATGGACTCAGGTCCATGATATAACAACTCATCTTTGTAGGGTTAATTTTTATTATTTCAAAAATATACGGTATTTAAAATATATTTTACAGAAAAATTGAAGAGAAAAGAAATTTAAAATTTTTTAATAAATTATTTCATTATTTAATTTATATAGGAGTATAAAAAATTGCCATTTAATCCATGCAATATGTGGAGTACTTAACTAATTATGTATCAAAACTATTTAATTTCTAATTAAACTAAATATTAAAAAAAACTAATTCATACACTAATAGGAAAAAAGGGTTTTCTAGATCAAATATGTCTGTATATATGAAAAGATAAATCAATCAAAGTTTGGAAGGTTTCATGAAGTGCTTCCTTAGGAGTTAAACTTCCATTTGTCCATATTTCAAGAAAAAGTATCCCTTGCTTTGCATTCCCATCTCTATAAGTATGAACACTATGATTCGCAGTTCGAACAGGCATGAGTTTCCTATCTCATATGGCTGAGCAATTTTTTTTTTTTTTTTTGGTGTCCTAAGGCATTCTGCAGATAAAATGGATCTATGAAAATCGATTAAAAATCAAAACTATCTAATTTATATAATGTCTATCCTCCTCCTTTATTTACCGCAGGAGGTCAAATTCAGATTAATCTTCCTTTAGCAAAATGTGGCAAAATGAAGGAAAATCTATGGACCGACCGTCTCAACATGATACAATTAACCAATAAATTATAACTTAATTATTCATTCCATCAATAAGATTTTCATCCAGTCAAAGTAACTAAGAATTCCAAATTGAAGTAATAATATTATTGAATCATTAGAATTTCTTTGATATATGTAGACCTTAGTAAAAAAAGATTAAGTTATTTCAATAAATACATTCAGCCAATTCTAATCCTTTTACCCATTAACATTTTAGATGGATATTTCTATTCGCTTTAACTTTAATTTATTTATTTTTCATTAATTTAAAATATGATTGATTAATTTAACGACATCATGCATAAATATCATAATTTTTATTCAATGAAGGTCTAATATACCAAAATTATATTATGAACTACGCAGTGTGAGGTAGCCTTCCCATTTTAAATCTCTCATTAATATTGGTAAAAATTTCCGTGATTAAAACTATTAAAACATGGGATTTCTAACTTCCTATATTTTTGAAATAATATTTACAAATACTATATTATTGATTTGATTTAATGGACTAATGGTATTAAATTCATTTTAGATTGTGAATTCAAATTTTAATCATAATCAATTTAAAAAAAAAAAGAAGAAAAAAAAAAAAAAAGAAAAGCTATGTTATTGAGTTTTATCTATCTATTAATTTAATTTACCAACTTAGCTAAATCATCTTCTCCTAAAAAGTCTCACTATTGTCTCAAAAAAAAAAAATTCCCACAATTCGCAAATGTATATGGTCGAGATAAGCTTTTTATCTTTAAAGCGAGGAGTTCCTTAATTCTCTCAAAACATACACTTTTTGTCTTCAATCTGACCTCTCTTAATTACTATGGCTGAGACTCTATATGACTGATTCAAATCACCATTAATTTAGGATCTATGGATACTTATTTATATACTTAAACAATACTTAATTAACCTCTTTCAGTTTCCCTCTTCTTTCCCCTCTAACTAATGAAAAAATAAATAAATAAGTAACACTAGAGAAAATTTTGAAGAATAATGTCTGATCAAGAGGCTGCTCCTATGGTCCAAGAGGCTCCCATGGTACGAAAATTTATTTTGTAAGCCTAATGTTTTATATAGTAATACATGAAATGATTTTATTTATGGATTCTAAAGCCATGAAAGATGTTTATCCTTTTATTATATTAATTTAGGAGAATGATGATTAGTGCAATATTTATAAAAACTTACCTATGATATTACTGTTAAAAAAAATTGATATATATTCACTTACTTAACACAAAGGTAGTGGGAAATGGAATTATTTGTTTTTTTCCTTTGTAATGTTTTAGTATTATCACTATTATTTTATTTTATGGATCATGTTCACTTAGTTTTACAAATGTCATATCATCCATGAGATAAATGAGGAGATAAATTTATGTGTTGATTTTTTATACAATTTGAAAAAAAAAATGATAAAAATTGCTTAAACTGTCTATGTTCCTTTTGGTAAATTTAGCTCTGACTTAAAAACGAACTTGAAACCTTTCAATTTGGAGATAGACTCCTGTATTACTAAATCAAAAACTCATCGGTAAACTATCATGTTTTTGAATTTTACATTTGTTGCTTCATGAGATAAGATACTTGAGCATTAAGTTAATTATACACTATAATTACATTGATTTGTATCCAACATTGAAACATTTATTTATTTGTAAATAATAAGGGAAATAATTTATTTATATTTTGTACTATCTAATAATTAATTTTGGTATATATATTGGTATGCAATTTATAATCAGGAAAATGCTGAAAATGGGGCTACTACTAAAAGTAGAAGAGAAGAAAACATGGAGAATGGGAGTAATATTGAAAGTGTAAGTGAAAACATTGAGAATGGGACTACTACTAGTGAAAGTAGAAGAGAATATATTAATGAGAATGAAAATACAGCAGAAAATACAAGAAGTGAACAACAAGGAAGACCAGACATAAATAACTGGTTACCTATAACTGCATCTAGGAAAGCCAAGTGGTGGTACTCTACTTTCCACAATGTAACAGCTATGGTGGGTGCTGGTGTTCTTGGCTTGCCATTTGCATTGTCTCAACTTGGCTGGTATATGGCATCTCTCTCTCTCTCTCTCTCTTTATATATATATATATATATATACATATTAGGTGAACTAAATAGTAATTAATCCAAAAAAATACAATATTTTTATAATTAATTTTCTTTTATGATTACACTTTAAATGCTAAATTTTATTCAATTCTAACAATTTGTAGGATTGCTGGAACATTTACAATATTTTTTTCTTGGGTGATCACTTTCTATTCACTCTGGCAACTAGTTGAACTACATGAAGTGGAGCCTGGAAAGCGATTCGATCGATACCCAGAACTTGGAGAGTTTGCTTTTGGCCCAAAATTGGGGTATTGGATAATAATGCCTCAACAAACCCTTGTTCAAGTGGCTACAACCATAGTTTACACAGTAACAGGAGGGAAGTCATTGAAGAAGTTTGTCAATTTAGTCATTCCACGCATTGCTCATTTTAGACAAACTTATTTCATCATCTTCTTCACTATTATCCAATTTGTCATCTCTCAAACTCCCAATTTTAATTCACTCAAATCTGTTTCCTTACTTGCAGCAGTCATGTCTGTCTGGTAATTTCTTTTTACTAATTTCATTCTTTTCTTTTTCTTTTATATATATATATATATATATATATATATATATATATATATATATATACACATATAATCTCAACATGGAAAGGAAATTTTGAAATTTGATACGTATATGTTAAGAATAATCCCACGTTGATTGAGAATGGATAATATAAGTGATTAAAACATGGTGAGCTACTATCATCTAATATGCTAATTCTTATCAATTAAATTATGATAGTGCTCAATATACCAATATGTATAATGTGTGTTTGTGTTATTAACACTCTCTTATATTCGTCTTCCTTCCATATTCGTCTTCCTTCCATATTCATAAAAAATTAATAGCATATAAGGATTTTAGTGAACTATCATTAACATCTTACAAACGACTTTTGAGTCATGTGATTCGATTCATTTTCACCCCAGTTGTTAGACTTACATATATTTATAAATTGAATGAACTCAAATTAATATTAGTTATCCCATTTTTAAAAAATAAAAGAATGATTTTGTTTTCATATTATTTTATGAATCAAACAAATAATTCTAATAATTTGAGTTCTTTAGATGCTATAAGCTAGATAATTTTTATGTTTAATTTATAAGTGATACTTTAAGGAATAAAAATAAAAATGTAGGTTTTAGTGATAATATCAAGTATTTATTATACCATTGAATCTTTGATCTGGTGATAATGAAATTGTCTACAAGGCAGAATGTCTCAAGTTTCGAGTCTCAATTGAGCCAAATTTATATATGGAAAAAGTATATATACACCATAAAGACATCTTTTTTTTACTATACTGAAAATTTTTTAAAGGAAATGTACTGTTAAATTTGAATATATGACTTCTTGTGAGATAGACTATGCATGATTAGTGAATTACTTATTTAATGGGAAATTATATTATCTTTAGGATCCATTTTGAAGTGGGTCACCTAAGAATTTTCAGACCGACTCAATTGATAATCAAATATTACAATACCAATTTATAACAATTAACCCAATAATACTATTTTGGAATTGTTGTAGTTATTCAATGGTGGCATTTGTAGCATCAACCATTAGAGGAACTGAGCACCACCCAACAAGATATGGAGTTAGATCTCACACAACTCCTGGCATTATCTTTGATGCTTTAAATGGTGTTGGAACTATAGCATTTGCTTATGCAGGACATAGTGTTGTTCTAGAGATTCAAGCTACAATCCCGTCGACTCCACAAAACCCTTCTAAAAAACCCATGTGGAAAGGTGTTGTTCTTGCTTATATCATTGTCATCATTTGCTATCTTTCGGTTGCTATTTCTGGGTTTTGGGCTTTTGGAGATCTTGTAGAGGATGATGTTCTCATTTCATTGGAAAAGCCTTCTTGGCTTATTGCCACTGCCAATTTGATGGTGTTTTTCCATGTCCTAGGAAGCTATCAGGTACCTCTATTATTAAAATTTATGCCTAATTGAAAAAGAATTGTGTTGTTTTTTCTACTAAATTTTATGTCATATATTTCTATCACTTGACCTTTATAAAGAATCCACGCTTGTGTTTAGTTAAAATTTTACACTAATAATAAAGAGAATTAACTCAATACATTAACACTTGCATGAGCAATGACTACATCCTCAGAATTCCCTTTTAATTTTTACCTTAAAACTTTCAAGTCAAGTTTACAAGGGTTACCTTAGTTTTTTTTTAAAAAAAAAAAAAAAAAAAAAAAAAAAAAAAAAAAAAAAAAAAAAAACCTAGAATAGACCAAAATAGCATAATGAATTACACAATATGAGATAACTATCCTCCTCAATAATTCTCATCAAATTGACGAAAGTTCTTTTTTATATAATAATGATGAATGTGGGACTTAAATATGAAATTTCTCACTTTAAAAAAAGAATTGCATGCAGTGTGTATACAGGATCCAATGTAAAGAATAACATGTGGATATAAAAAAATATATATATAGCATCTTTATACAAATAAAATAATGGATATATTCAAATTTTAAAATACTAATTTATGATTGGTGTGATGTATAAAAAAATAGTCATAACAAAAGTAACTAAAAAATTTTCCTTAGCTCCCAACAATACTCTTTACAAGAAGTAATTAAACCAACTAGACTAGTAGTTGATTGGTTATGAGTTATCTTAGTTAAAAATTTATTTCTTTCTTATCTTATTAACCAGGTTTAGAATGCTGAAGTTAACCTATAAGAACAAAAATTGTCCATACTAATTTTTTTTTCTTTAGCTTACCTTTAATTGAATTAAAATGGAAAATTTGATAAGGTGCTCAAAAACTAGTTAATCATAATACTACTAATCATAACACATAAGAAACAAATAACATTTTCCTGATTGAAGATACCGTTTAGCTGAAACAATGAGGAATTATTATTAAGTACTAATGGTTTCCTTTGGCAGGTCTTTGCCATGCCAGTTTTTGACATGATTGAATCATATTTGGTGCGACAAAAGAATTTCACTCCTGGACGACCTCTTCGCATCATTGGCCGCAGTACATATGTAGGTGTGTATGAGCCCGTTAATAATATTCAAATTTGAGTTCTCTTTATAATATCGAAAAAGATTTTAGGTTAAGTATTGGAGGCTACAATATAATATAATATAATTAAATATATTTTCCTTCTCTCTCTCTCTCTCTCTCTACCCTCAAAAAACACCTTTCTGTTTCTCTTTCTCTCTCTATTTGTCTTTGCATAGACCTTATCAATTTTTCCATCTTTTCTTTTCGTTTTAATTCATCGATTAGGGGCTTATCTCCTTGCTTGAAATATACCTTTTTCTTCTTCTTATTTACCTTCTGATTTGTAACTCTCATAATCTCTCTTATTCTTACCTTTCTTCAATTTAACTCTTTAATTTCAACTTCTGCAACTCATAATGGCCTTTTTGCATGTAGGTGAGGCTAGTGATTCTTGCTAAGATTTGAGGTAGAGAAAGAGAGGAGATAGAAAAAAAAAATATTTTTTTTTAAATCCACGTCATATGCTAATTTAAGTCATCAATCACCTAATTTGCACGTGTTTTCATGCGCATTGCTGACTAGATAATTAGGAGACTGCAAATGTGATTTGTCAAGTTGGATAGAAGTGTAAACAAGTTGAGTCGAATTGAGTTTTAAAGTACTTGAACTCGAGTTTGATCCTAAAAACTCTAACCTATTTTTGAGCAACTTAAACTCGAGCTTGAACTCAAGCAAAATTAACGAGTTCGATTCTAAAAGAGTAGGAGGTTAATCAAATCGAATCGAGTCAACATAGTGCCAAACGCGAGCTCGACTGGACTCAATTAGGCTTGGCTAAGCACGTTTATACTCGATTAGTAACATATAAAAGTAAAATAGTAAATATATAAAAACTCGATTAGTCTCATTTAATCTCGATTAAACTTGATTCCACTTGTTTAGACTCAATTAGTAATATATAAAAAGTAGATATATAGTTTGAACTCGATTCATCTAGCCACTAGAATAGTTCGAGCTTGAATTCGACTCGACTTACATCAAGTTGATTTTAAGTAAATTTTCGAGTGAATTTCAAATAACTTACGAATTGACTTAACTCAATTACACCCCTAAAACTAGATATGTAAGTTGATTAATTCAAAAAGTCATGGGCAAAATGATCAATCGCACTGCAAAGTATAAAGGGAATATGCTTTTGGCCTTTTATAAATGACTCTAGTACAATTGGCCTAATTAATTAATATTTTCATATTTTTTAATATTATAAGACTAATTAATTACTTAATTAAAATTGCTCAACTTTGAGGAGCTTTTCAACTTTAGTGGTTTCTTTTACTTTTAACAATTAAAATACCAATTAATGACCAAAATGCTATTGAATTATAGGTAATTTTAATTTTTTTTAAATATAATAGACAAATATTCCTTTTATTTACATAATTAATAGCACAAAAAAAAAGAGATTTTTTTCATTTTTTTCTGTTTGATTATTTGATTAAATACTTAATTTATTGATTTATTAGTCTGAATAAATGTTTTTTTTTTCCCTTGATTATATAAACAAACGTCATATATTCTCCATTGCACTTTGAAATTCAATATTACTTTGAATCTTATTGTTTTTTTTTATTACTAATATTACAATTTCAATTTGATTAGTCAAATACCATTTTTTTTTTATTTATGTGGTTTGAAGAAATAAAATTTATTAGCCTAAAAAAAAACAAATTTTATTTTATTTTATTGTATGTAAACAAAAGTCGTGTATTCTTCATTGTACTCTGAAAATTACATGATTATACTTAATTTCGTTGTATTTTAATCATTAATATTTTTCTCAAATGTGACCAAAAATTAATTAAAATTGATATATGAGAATTCAAATAAAATTTGGACTGATCGAGCAAAAATAAAATATTCACAAAATTCTTCATTGATATGACATATTATTTTTTTCTATTCATTCCTTTCAGGATCAGTCCAGATCTTATTAAAAATTTTATATATTTAATTGTGTAATTATTAAAAATGTTATATATTTAATTGTTAAAAATAAAGGAATAGGCCAAAGTTCATTTCTTTTTTTTTTTTCCAATTAACCCACATTAGAATCATGATATAGGGGAAAATTACCAAAAAGGATATAATTTAATTTCTTGTTTAGTACATAAAAATCAATTTTTTTAATTTCTTATAATAATATTTTAAATTTGATATGAAATTAGTAGTATCTATTTGTAAATATAATTTTAGAGATTTTCAATTAAATTAAATTATTTAATGTATATGAACTTGGATTAGTTCATCTTGAATGATAGGAAATCCATTTAAATTGTCAATATTGTTATAGCTTTGACAGGATTTATAGGCATTTGCATCCCATTTTTTGGAGGATTGCTTGGATTTTTTGGGGGACTTGTTTTTGCATCTACATCCTATTTTGTAAGTGATAAGTAATAAATTATTATCATATATAGTTTCTCATTTTTCTATTTTCTCTTATATATTTATATATAGTTAGTGGTAAGAAATAATAATCAAATTTGCTTTTGCAGATCCCTTGCGTCATGTGGCTTGTAATTCATAAACCAAAGAAATGGAGCTTTCATTGGATTGCATCATGGGTAAGCTTCTATAAGTTGCAATCTCCTATTATTCCTATAAAATTATCCTATTAATGATTGATCATATTCATACACTCTTTGAATTTCATATCAAGAACACTTTCTTGAATTAAGAAAAAAAATGTTATTTAAAATTATATTTAGGAAGTATTAAATTAGTAATACCATACAAGAAGCCAGAATTTAAACCTAATATCTCCTTTTGTCTATAAGAAATTTTTAATACCACCCAAAAATGAATATTTTCAAGAAATTAATTGTTAATAGTGTATTTCAAATTAAGGTCAAAATTGCATGAATATGGTAGCCATATTAGAGTGTTGTTTCAATTGAGGAATGTGGATGAGAGAAGGTATGCAATTTTTAGATTGTGCTAAATTTTCTCATTCAGTGTTCGACTTTCTTTTCTATGTTTGAACAATTCATGGATTGGATTATTAAAATCCTTCATTTTTTGTTGAATCCAATGATTTATGAGATAATTCAACAATCTCTTATTTTTAAGAAATGATGAAATTTGAATTTTGTCAATTTTTTCCTTATTTATCTAACACTCTATTTTGATTATTTGCTTAAATTTTATTTAAAAAATCTTTTCATTTCATTAATACATAATAAAAATTTGCTAATATTTTCCATTTTGTCAGCATTTGATCAAATTTAATAAAAAATTTTGATTAAAATAAATAATTATTTTATACTTATCTTTATTTTTAAAAATCTAAAAATATAATTTAATAATCATTTCATTATATATATATATATATATATATATATATATGTTAGAATTTCATTTTTTATTATTAAATTAATAAAAATATAATTATTACACTTTTATAATTTCCATAAGAATTTGATTGAAGTTTTCAATATAAAATCCATAAATTCTAATATTTTATCTAAATATTAGTATCATACTTTTAAATTCAAAGTTTATATATTTTAAAATCATATTAAATTAAATATTTTTAAATATTATCTATATTTCATATTTTATGTATTTTGAACGTTCTTTTTATTTCATTTTCCTTTAATCTAAACCACCCTAGAGAAAGCTAAAGTACATTTTAATGGTAATAAATAATCTATTTAATATGTATTTTTTTAATATAAACATTTAATGTATACCCTTATGTGTTAATTCCAGATTGCAATCATTGTTGGCGTGTTGATAGCAGTCCTAGCACCTATTGGAGGAGTACGACAAATCGTTATTTCGGCTAAAACATACAAGGTGTTTTCATAGGAGTTTAGATTTTCTAGGATAGCAAAATAGCAAATAGAATAGAAACTAATGCTAACTGTAAGGAATTAGAGAAATGGTCCAATTCAATTTAGAAAGGACTTTCAAATTTTTTTATTTTGATGATTTTTTTATATCAAAATTTCATAAATGTAATTTTTATGAGATTATAGTGGCTTATTATATTTTCATAAATTGAAAATTCATATTATTGTATATAGAGAAATTCCACTTTTTTATTTTCAATTTAGAATTTCACATAATTACTATGTACACTAAGAAAATTATTATCATTACATTCGATGTTATAAATATAATAAGTTTTGTATTCATAATCAAACAATGCATCTTATACTCATAACAAGATAGTAAATTCTATAATTTGTTACAAATAGTAGCCACATATGTATTAAGTTTATGAATAATCACTACAAGAAATCATGAATTTTATAAAAATTAAAAGTAATCATGAGAATTTGAAAATTATCCTAAAAAACCTTCAGTCACAATAAAAAATTGTAATGACACTATCATCTAAAAGTGTCAGAGCATTCTCAATAATATTTTCTATTTTATTCCCTATTATATTATAAATAATTCAACTCCTTATTTTAATTTATTTAGAAAAATAGACATATTTCAACAATACTCTATATTTCACTCTCTATTTCATTTTTTTAATTAATAAATTTACAATTCTATTTCTTTATACATAAATTTATAATTTCATTTTTTTGACTTTACATAAAATTTTTGTGGGTAAAAAGATATTAAAACAAATTATTATTATTATTATTATTATAGCAATATCATTTCTTTTATTATATATAAAATTTTTACCACTAAAAAATATAAATTAATATAAAATATTATAACAAATTATTATTATTATTATTATTATTATTATTATTATTATTATTATTATTATTATTATTATTATTATTATTATTATTATATTTTCTACTTAACATAAAATTTTTACTACTAAAAAAGAATAATCTAATTTAAACTATTATTAAAAAATATTTTAATAATAATACAGTAATTTAATAATAATAATTTTTTGATTATTAATAATAATAATTTTAAAAAATGAAAGAAATGAAACAAGAAGAAAAAATATTAAAATATTGGTTTAGGGAGCCAATATTTTTTCTCAAATTTAAAGAGAGATAAATAAACTCTTAAAAACATTTAGAGAATAAGGATAAATAGAGAGCTTGTTGAAAGAAAAATAATGTGATATGGCTCTCTATTTTGAATAAGGAGGTATTTAGAGAGGCTTTTGGTGATGCTTTTAGGCTAAGTAAATCATAATTTGTGAAAATAAAAGTTATAACAAATAATTTAGTATTCACCTCACTTAAATGGTAATATTACCACAAATAAATAAATAATCACACCAAAATATCATGACAATTTCTATGGTTGTTAAAAAAAATATAATTAGTGACAATAATAATTGTCACAAATATATATATATACACACATATGCACATACACTATAAGAATGAGAAACTCTAATGAGATCATGAAACAACCAAGATTCAAGACTAGCAAAAGGGTAAATAAATTGGTAAAATCCAATAATAACTAGCAAAGGATGCGAGCCAATCTATAGCAAAATTAGCTTCCCTATAAACATAGACCTATTTCACCTCTAAGTTACAACTCAAAAACTCTCGAATATCAAAAATAATAGCACCATTTGCATTAGGTAGACTTGAGGTATCTTAAACTAGTTGAATGGCACATTGATTATCAACTTGCACAATAATTTTCTTAATCCTAAGCTTCTATGCAATTTGCATTTCCTTAAGCACTCCCACAACTTAGCTCAAGTAATAGAGCATGAACTAAAATTAAAGGCAAACCCACTAGCCCATCTTCCAAAATAATTATGAATAAGTCCACCAGTCGATGCTAATCCCATGAAAGACTTAAAAGCCCCATCGGTGTTAACCTTAAACAAGTTGAGATGCGGGGGAGATCAGTTAACATCAACAGTCATTCTATTTTCTTGCTTTAAGAAATCTGCCATCTGAGTCTCTACTCTTCATAATAGCTCTAAACCAAATATCCTCCACTAACAAAAAAACTTGATCCTCATTACAAAAATGATGTTATTTCTCCAGTTCTATAGGCAACAAATTGCAACACCAAACAAACATCTTCTCTCAACACCACTTGACAAAACTAGGTTGGAATTTTAATTATCTATAAACTAATCTTTTGTAGGAGAAGCAAAGAACACCATGTGTTGTCAATCTATAAAAAGAGAGCTCCAAACCCTAGTGCCTAACAACATGAATAGCATCTTTAATACGCCCACCACAAATCCGAAATATCTTGAGTCAAATGTCACCTTGCCCTTTTAGCATTGGTAAGAATATGTTGCTTATAGAGCAACCAAAGGAATATCTGTATGCACTTTAGACCTTCTTATTCTTAAATACGGTTCCAAACAAAATTAGAAACATCCCAACCATCTTTCACAATATTGGCATAAGCCAATTTAACGATATAAAACCACCTGAATGAGAATGCCCCTAGTAAATGCTATCCATATCTGTGTCACTATAGGGGGCCAATAACTGTAACTTTGAGTAAGAGATGATGAGGGAGATAAGTAGAAAAGAGTCCCCAATTCTATTAACCATCAGAAGTCACATAATTAGCTATTGAATTGTCAATGTTAATAGAAGGAGATAAATAACTTGAGAAATTAGAGCAACCTCTCCCTTAATCCAACAATCCGTTCAAAAATGAGTTATACTACCATTCCACAAGCTCTAATGAGCATTACCCAAGACTATCCTCCACTCTTTACACACCCCATGCCATATATGAGACCCATTCTTAGCGGGGAGGGTAATTGAAATATTATCAAAATTAATCTTGCAGTTTGGCTTCACTGCTCTTACCTAAAAACAATTAGGTTTGCTGAGTAAAGCCTAGCCAACTTTACAAAGCAGAGCCTCATTAAAAGCTCTTACTTTCTTAACATCGAGCCCTTCTCTATCTTTAGGCTAATAAACATCAGTCCAACTCACTAAACTTTGCTTCCTATGAGCTTTAGAGCTTTCCCAAAGGAATTGTCTATTGAGCTGATTAATTTTATCACAAACAAAATTGGGATGGCTAATGTTTGTATGGCATAAACTGGAATTGTTGAAATAATTGAATTAATTAAAGTGACTTGACCTATCAAAGATCAAGCTAATGCAATCCATCTAGACAATCTATTTTGCACCTTATCAAGCAAATTCTAGTAAGTTTTCTTTATTACCCTGAGAATGAAGCGAAGGCATCCTTAAAAATCTTCCCAGGTCATTTGTTATGCCCTAATTCATTAGTAAAGCAACGAGCTTGGCTTAGTGCAATTTTTTTAGAGAAGAAAACTTTAGACTTCTTATGATTAACACGTTGGCCAAATAATCATAAAACTCAATAAGAACCTTATTAACTAACCTTACTTGATCTAAAATGGCCTTACCAAATTAGAAAAGATCGTTAGCAAAAAATGGATGGGTGCTCGCCATGGCTTAAATGAATTTCTTAGCAAACCCATTGCATAGGAGAGAAATCATCCAAAACTTCCTCATTCCACACAACATAGAGGCTGAAGAAAATAAGATAGGATGAGCTACCTTAGGTTATAAGGGATACCAATATCCTTTAGCACTTCCTCAATAAATTCCCAATGAAGCTTATCATAAGTCTTCTTAAGATTAACTTTAAGGGCAAAAAAAAAAACTCCTTTCCTTCATTTTTTGCAACACATGGAATTGAATGAATAATTTCTTGAGCAAAGATGACATTCCCAATAATGTACCAACCTAGGACAAAACTAGTTTGCATAGGACTAATAATATAAGGAATAACAACTTTAAACCGAATAGTAATATTCTTGGTTATCACCTTGCAAATAACATTACAAAGACTAATTAGTCTAAATTAAGTGATGTATTCAAGGATTTTGCACCTTCAAAATAAAGGCTAGCAAAGTGTTATTCAGCTTAGGAGGGAAACTACACTATAAAAAAAATATTCTAAATAAAATCACAAAGTGAAACACCTATCGTCTCCTATTGCTTTGAAAGAAAATTACATGAAAACCACCCTTATCAAAGGCTTTGTAAGGCTTCAAATCAAAGAGAGCATTCTTAATTTTTTCCATTGTAACT
Organism: Reutealis trisperma; assembly: GCA_947687605.1. Classification (NCBI taxonomy): domain Eukaryota; kingdom Viridiplantae; phylum Streptophyta; class Magnoliopsida; order Malpighiales; family Euphorbiaceae; genus Reutealis; species Reutealis trisperma. The sequence continues at coordinate 94,978 of CANTUT010002017.1, forward strand.
GATCTATTTAAGTTGTCCAAATCTTAATCAATAAGAGAGGGAAAGCAACCAACTATAAAATAAATTGGAAAGAGTTGTCATAAGTAAAAATGTTGAGAAAAATAATTCAAAGCATAACTCTTTAGAATATCTGGACTATCACATCAACTGCCATTACTCACCCACAATATTAAAATTTAATTTTTCCTATGTCTTTGCAAAGTCTTTTGATGAAAATATATGGTATTTTAGTCCCTCATTAAATCCACTCTTTGCGAGCTCTTTGAAACCATAACAACTCTTCTTTATTAAGGACTTCTTGAAGTTCATGCTTAAGCTTTACCTTTAATCTACTAAAGTTCTGAGAAGAGTCAGGTTTTAAAGCTTTTTAAATCCCACCAATCCTATAGCTAACAAAATCTTCTTGTAGTGGAAGATATTACCATAGATTTGAACATTTCATTTGTTACGACCCACCTTTTAAGCTGTGACGGTCCCAGAGTTTAGGGAGACATAAAGTCATCTAAACCTATAGAACCCATTTAACTCATAATCTATTATCATTCATCACATTAAATCTTATCTTAAGATCATAACCTAATCACATTCCCTTATTACCCTTAATATCATTTACATATAATATGAATAACTTCCAAAGTTGAATCTCATATCATTAGCCAAATATTCACTATATCATACATTCTTGTAATAATAAATTCAATGTTATTCATATTACATATACACCCTATGATTTATTAGTGTCAACCCTTCAATAACCATGGAGCTCTAACAATAGTCTTTATAATCAAGAGTCACAATGTCAAGACTTAGCAGAGCAACGTCCAAGGGAAAGGAGGGGCTTGGAATTTACCTTGCCGACTCGTTGACTTTACCTGAAAATTTTAAACCACTAAAAATGAGACAATGCTCAGTGAGTACAAAATAATACAATATGTAAGGTGACAATAAGAATTATTTTTAGGACGGTTCTTTATAGCAATGAAATGTTTTCAGTCAATGTCATCAATATAGATCAATGGCTCATTTTAAATGGAAATAATATCTTTAGCAGAAATATCACTTTCTTGGAAGCAGGATGCCTCCCATACATTTAAATTCAAGACTGGTGGCCTAAGCCTTACTCACTCACACATATTACATTACATAAGACTGATTGGGTCTTACAGTTAGGCGTTCCCCCCTAACAAAGGTTAGGTACTCTTGCCCTACCCGCAGGCTTATACCAAGTGCACTAGGTCTGATGTATTTTCCCACATCATAAAGGAGATTTCTGTTTATTAGTCGATATTCAATAATAAAGTTCATACAAGTCCATATCAAGGGATTCAATGAACACAGTATGAATTTAGTACGATAGGTTCACAGTAGTCAATTATCATCAAGAAGCATTATAGCAATGGTTCAATGTTCAATGAGCAATTCAAGCTTAGCAAGGAATCAAGAAGCACTATATCAAATGGTTCAATAGTCAATAAGCAATTCAAGCTTAGCAAGGAATTGGAATACTTTTAACAATTATGGTTTGAGCAATAAAGGTTCAAGCATATGACATAAGGTATATTATGTTATTAAGTACTTACCTTGGAGTCCTTTGCTCCTATTTACATTTAACTCTAATGTTAGTAGTGCTCCCCACACTTCGATAATATCCTTGCTTCATCTTTAGACTCTACACATTGCATTTCAATCACATATTGCTCACTTCTTTGTTATAACATTCATCCAATTTATCTTAATTTATTAACATTTCTATCTTATTTCTTAAAGCACAATCTATCACTTTTAAAGTTAAGATATTCTATATATATACTTGTTACTAAACTTAACATTTCTTTAGTTATTCTCCAATAGCTCACTTAAGGAGAATAATTCCCTTTCTTCCATTCAACTTTCATATTGGTCAATTAGAACCAATTAGGCGATTTTCATTATTCAAGAGAACTAATTTCATTTTCAACAACAATTCCATAAATTCAATTTATCCACAATATCCCTATCAAATGGTCCAACCCGAACCTTCAATACACTAATCCCATCCGCCAATTTCATTCCTCATTATCAAACTAATACCCAAACAATTCAATTAAATCAATAATAATCTCAACGTCTCACTTTAATCTTTCAATTTGATCACCAATAATACTCAATAATCATATAAATAACAATTAACTCTATTCAATTATCCAATTTAACTAATTAATTCTAATAAACTATTTACTTAAATTCTTACAAATAAATTCATAATTCACTATCTATACACAATTAGAAGTTGAGATTTATACCATATGGCTCGGTTTCATGAGCTGGAGCTGCTTTCCGAATTTGTCAGTTTCAGGGTCGCCAGAAAATTCTAACGACAACCAAATCACGATCTGAGAATATCACCAGTTAGCTTACAACTTAAGGAATCCGAATATACCCTTCAATTTCTATAATTCGCTAGAAAATGGTTAGAAATGGTGTGGTAGCTGCGGGGGAATCGTCGAATTCCGGTCAAAATAAAAGTTAACTAATATTAACAAA